>CAUYWE010000078.1:0-32701 GCA_963576765.1 Draba incana | reverse complement strand
TGAAAGTTGCGGAGTACGAAGTTCCTACCGGCCTGCTTGAGCAATATCGCGCCGAGGAGGCCAAGTACAAGGCCGAGGCAGAGGTCGTGACCGTGGAAACTCTTGCCGAGGATGTACAGCTTTCCACTCCCGTGCTCGCGCCTTGTCCTGACGTGGCTGCCTCGATTCCGGCGGATTTGAATCAGTACGGCACCAATCTCCCCACTAATGAAGAATAAGGTCGCATGTGACCATTTTAAGTTTATGTTTGGAACATGGTCCCTGTTTAGGGTTTTGGTTTTGTAAACATTGCCCCTTCTGTGGGTTTTTATTTGTTTCTTTTGCGAGGGTTGTGACCCTTCCTTGTTTACAAATTTTCTTTTTATATTTTGCTAAATTTGAGTTTGACGGATTTAGATTCTCTTTGGGCAGATACTTAAGTGGATAGTTGTTTTCGCTTAAGATCATTAAAGCAGTTCTAAGTTAGCGTGTAGGTATGCGATGGATTATCAGCTTTTTTTTTTACCTACACGGGCTCAGACTTGTTGCGAAGACGGGTTCGACTTTTATTTTAAAGTGAGGTAAATACCGCACTGTGCTTAGCAGGAAGTACGTAAGAATATCGGATACCTGGCCAGAGTAACGATGTGAGAATTTGCTACATTTTATGTCGTAGAGATGAACGGACTGGTCGTATCGATCTTAGTAAATGTGTCTGAATACGCTTTTGGACTAGACGAAACTCTTAATTTGAAGAGGATTTTTATTAAAGGGTTTTTGTGACTGTGCTTCGATGATGAAGCTGCCTACATATCCTTCGTAAGAGGGAATCAAGTCACTCGTAGTTCATACATGATTTTTTTTTTTTTTTAAACAAAAATGAAAAAATTGTTAACCTTTGCTTGGTTCGTTTTGTGGCTGAGACTTGATCGTATTCTTCGTGCGAGCTGTTTCTTCGAAGAAATCTCTGGCTATTCTCCTCGCTTTTTCTTCTTGACGAGTTAGGTGCTTGCTGCTTTCATCTTCACTGAGAATGAGCTCGGATTGGTTCCTATTTTTCTTCTCGATTGCAAGGCATCGTCGGGCTTGCTCTTGACTTCCTTTGATGGTGTAGCTTCCGCATGCTACATGGAACTTAATGCACTAGTGGTACGTAGATGCCACGACTTTCATGGCGTACAACCATGGGGTTCCCAGGATGGTGTTGTACACCGAGGGAGTATCAATAACCAAAAATTTGGTCATTCGCGTGATTCCTACTACGTAAATGGGGAGTTTTATCGTACCTATGGTCGTCATAGTGTTGTTTGCGAATCCCGTTAAAGGCTTGCTGCAGTACTTGATATCGTCTTCATCTACCCCGATCTTCTTCAACATCGTTTTGTAGATTAAGTCAACCGAACTACCGGTGTCGATGAGGATCCTCCTGACCACAATCGTTAATGATTAGTTTGATTACTAATGGATTATTATAAGGTCGGTTCAAATCTTCAGCGTCGAGTTCGTCTAATGTTACGGCTAAATCTTTGGCTACCGGGATTGGGCAACATTGTAACGTGCCGGCCAGGCGCTCGTATTATTGGATCGATCGCACTGAATCGTTGCATTCCTCCAAGCCGCCCATAATCATGTTGATACGTTTCCTGGGTACCGAGCTGCTCTTGTGATGCAGGCGGAAGCTTCTAGGGATAGAACTAGATCCATTGATTCTGAGAATATCCGGAAACTAGGGTTTGTGAATACTCTTCACATTGGTTTAACAAAACCCCTTTAAAATCTTTCGATTAATCAATATCAATAAACTAAATACAAAAGGAGGCCATAATAGGCTATTTATAAGAAAGCATAAAACCCTAATATTCTTTAGAATATTCTAGAAGATAAACATTAAAATATAAATATTATCAATTAAATAGATAATAATGATATTTGGAAATATTCCAAATATCTCGCTGCATCATCTTGTCTCCGTGTAAGTCGTCTCGGTCTCATTTTGGCGGATTTGTATTGCCTGGGGGTGGTTTTTTGTGACCTTCCTCCTTTTCGGCCCGCTTGATGGTGGCGCTCTTATATCTTCCGACCATAGGGATTTTCCCAGCTTTGTACTCGAGTAGAAGTGTGTTCTGGAGATGCCGACATTGGGTCGTGGTGTGTCCGTATTTTAGGTGGTACTCGCACCAGCTTCTCGGGTCTCCAGTATTGTCTCCTCGGGTACTTTTTTCGTCGAACTTTAGTTCCTGTTTGTTGTCTTCAGCCACTGGTCCTTTTAAGCTGATCAGGTTGCATGGCCCGTGGTTCGACCTCAACCCCTTCATCTTCCTCCAATTCAACGAAGCGGGACGCCTTGTGCATAGCGTCCTCGAGAGTTTCAGGTCGGTTTACGGTTAGCTCGGTCCGGAAGGGTATTTTCGGGAGGAGTGCTTTATGGAGGGCATCCATAACTGCCTCGTCTGGTACGATCATTTTAGCGATGGTAGCCTTAAAGCGTCGCATGAACGACCGAAGTGTTTCACCTTGCTTCTCTGCTAATGACCATAAACTTGCAGTTGAAGCTCGCTTCTCAATATGCATGTAGTAATGCTTTAGGAAGGCCGTTGATAATTGGTGAAAATTGTCGATGGAGTTCCTTTCGAGTTACGAAAACCACGCCAGCGCTTCACATTTCAGATTTTCCACGAAGAGCTGGCAGTAGCCTGCCTTTTTTTCGCCCGGCGAGAAGTGTGCCCTTCCCATGGCTATATTGAAGGCAATGAGATGCTGAGTTGGGTCGGTTGTTTCGTCGTACGGTACGATCTTGATTTTTGCAAGATGTTTGACCTGAGTCTTGACGATTCGTGCCGTAAAAGGGGTTTGCCTGGTTTCTTCTAGTACTGTATTGAGCTCGGGGGCCGAGCTGACGACGCGATGCATTTTGGACTTCATGGTTCGTATCGTCGCTTTCATGGAGGCAATCTCGGTATCCCTTGCGTCCTCTAGAGTTCCAGGGGTCACCATAATGGTAGATCGGTTCTCCATGGTACGGTGCAGTGAAGTCTACGTATCCGGGAAGAGGTTTCGCTGCAACCGATCTGCTCTTCCGGCGGGCACGGAGTTGACTGCAGGTTTGGTTACTCGTATTTGCTCGTCGGGGCTATTTTTCAATCGGTTGATTTTATCTCTTATCTCCTGGTTCTCTACGAGTTGCTTGTCGTACTTCTCCATTAGGTGCTTGAGCATCGTTGGGACATCGTCGGCAGTGGTACGTCTTTCTTCTGGCTGCAGGGTTTCCTCTGTTTGACGTTCGCCATTTTCTATTTCGTCCTGATTGGTCATTCCGAGGATTTCCTCGCAATCCTCGGGATCATCGTGGCTCAGGTCCGTCGTGTTTTCGGTGTTTTTCTCTCGTTCTTGTTCTTCAATACCGGTCATTGTTCTGAAACTTGTTTTGTAAGTAGCCTTCTCTTGTGCGCCCAACAAATCTATAGCCCTACGGTGGGCGCCAATTGAAGGTTCCGGGTTCGTGCGAACGAACTCAATCTCCTCAAATAAGTGGGGTTTTAGATCTGAGGGGCAAAGTATCATGAAAATCTAAGAAGAATCAAGAGTGTTTCCAAGAGATGTGTATTATTCAAAAGAGTTGTGGATCCCTCTCATGTAAAATGGATTACATATTTATAACAAACTACGGTCCATGACAAAAACCTTGGAAAATATGGGAAATATCATAACCAAGAAGATTTAATCAATATTCCTGTATATTTCCTACTTATTCTCCAAGTAACCAAAGGTCGGTAGTCTTCCTGGGAAAGAAGCTTCTTCGTCTTCTTCATGGGCTTTCTCCTCTGGTCAGGGGTCCAATTCAACGTCTCATGTTTTACTCCGGGTCGGATCAATCTTAAGTCGGGTCTAGAAGGTGCCAAACCCGGTTCCACCAAAAACTATACCCTAATTGTACAATAGTTAACCCAAACCAAAAAATTTAAAATCTAGATCTTTTAAAAATCAATTTTTGTGTTTGTAGTATTTTTAGAAATTTTGATTTTTTTTTTATAAAAGTGGTATCTAAGGAACTTAAAAAAATTAATGGTATCTAAAGAACATAAACTTTGATTGGTGGCATCGAATTTCTTTTTCAGAAACTCTGATAATTACCGTAACACTTTTAAAACTCTATCTAATGTGCACGATAGGTATAGGTATATTTACTAAGCAGTTGATGTGCACAATGAACTTATTGTATAAAATTCAAATTTAACATAAATTCTATGTTTATGAGTAATACATGAACCGTTTAGATCTCGATCCACGCTAGTTTATTAGGTCCTTCATATTTTGTTTTCTAATGCATAACATCATAGTCACCGTAATAATTTAAGAACTCTTGAACAGTTAGGATGGTGACAGTTTTGAATTTAAAGTTGTTAATGTTTTTTAAAGTCGTGAATCTATATTGTTTCTTAAGCAAGTCGTTTGATTGCTGCACGAATAAATCCTAAATATATAATGAACGATTAAACATGCAAAGATAGAGATAGAGATTTGCACACAAAGATTGTTTACCCAGTTCACGCCTCGATCAGTGGCGAATCTAGAACTTGTTTTTATGAGGGGCAATGTTTATAAAAATCAAAGTACAAGAGGGGCATGAAAAAAATTTAGTGCAAAATTACACCACAAAAAAAAATCTATGTGGGGCAAGTGCCCCCCTAGTTATAAAGGTGGCTTCGCCACTGGCCTCGATGGTAGGTCAATACGTTTGGGGATTGACGGCACAAGCATATATATCACTAAAACAAGAGAATACACCAAAACATAGATACAAGAGAACTCAACAAAGCATTAAGAACTCTCATAGATTTCTCTTCTCTATTTTCTCTCTTTGTGACCTAAAACTCTAGGCAGAGACAATCAACGTTCTTTTCTTTCTTTTGGTTAGGGTTTATGACAAACTCCCTTCTTTCTCATATATATATATCAGAAGCCCATAAAACATCCTGAACTAACCATATCTAATAATCACTCCGATTATCTCCAATTAATTCATGCACCAATAGAATTAAACCAAACTTGGTTCAATTCTAACAATAAGTGTGACATGTCATAGCAGAATCAACAAATCTCCATTTTGACATTCACACTATGAGTTTGTCCCTTGTTGCCGTCAAGCATGTCCAATGTCTTAGCACTTAACTACCATGAGCATAGCCAAAGCGTGCTCAAACTTTTTAACTGTACTACCTCCTGTAGTAAATACATACCCTGAGATTGACCTTCTCTCGTACAAATCTGCAGCATAGTCTGAATTAGAGTATCCTTCAACTCCGAAATCTTCATTCTTCTTAAATATCAGCCCTCTGTTCCGAGTGAATTTCACTATATACCTTTCTGGTTGATCCATGTAGATAGCTTCATCAATCCTTCCTTGAGTTGTTTTTACATCAAGCTGTTCTAGCTCCAAATCCAGATTGACTACACCATACAACATGAACCTGATTGATACATGTTTCACCACAGGTGAAAACACTTCCGGATAATCAAGTCCCTCTCTTTCAGCATAATCTTTTGCTACCAGCCTTGTTTTGTGTCTAGACTGCTCAACTCAAGCAGGTTTTAATCGAAAAATCCATTTGCAACCAATGGCCTTATATCCCTTTGGTAAATTCACCAAAATCCAAGTACCATTCTTCATGAGAGAATTCATCTCTTCATCCATACCAAAGTTCCACTTCTTCCATTCTTTACCGTATAAAGCTTTCGTGTAGTCAGTTGGTTCCTCTGAATCTAATACCTCACCTATTAGGTTTATGTACGGTACCTTTTAGGTTTATGTATTTTTCTCCTAACCCTATCTCGGGCAAACCAAACATTGTCTTGGTTTTCTTCTTCCTTCCCTGAATCAACTTCTCTGTCTGACTCAGGTATACTGTCAGAACTGTTGCAGTAGCTCTACCTTCATGCGAACTCTCTTCGGCTTCATCCTCTGTATCACTTAAAACCGCGGTTTTCTTGTCATAACTTGAAACTTCCATCAACATTGTATCACCCCTTTAGTTTTCACACTAGCCAAACCTGAAGTATATTCCTTGTCCTGAAGCAGATCCTTGTAAACAGTTTCTTCCTAAAACATTGTGTTTCTGCTGATTACAACCTTTCTGTCTTCGATCAACCAAATCTTATAACCTTTGACTACTTGAAGATATTCAATAAACATTCCTTTGAATGTTCTTGGCTTTAATTTACATTGGTTTACATTAGCATAAACCACCGAGCCAAACTCCTCATATGTGCATACCCTGGTGTCTTCTTCAACCAAATCTCTTATGGAATGTTGAAGTCATTTGCTGATGATGGTTTCCTTTTGATGATGTATACAACTTTAGCCCAAAAATTTATAGGAATTTGCTCAGGTTTTAACCGGATTAATCTCTATTAATCAACCTAGTCTCGATTCCTTTGCCTAGGATCTAGGGTTTGTAAACAAATAAATCTGATAGAACGGATCTCGAATATACCTGGAGTTTTGCAGCGGATAGAACAGGGATTCGAGATTTAGAGCACTTCAATCGCTGTGCCTCTACTGATAGTCCACACGCACACAAACTGGAATCCGCCGGGATGCTAGTGCCGGTAGATCGGATCTCTCAGGGAGTTTCTGCGTTTTAAAGTGGCTGCCAGAAAGTTTTCACAAAACCCTTATCTCCAGGTCGTGCCTTATAACTCCTTATATAGGCCCTGGAGAAAACCTAATTGATCCTGAACCGATTCAGAATCAATTGAGTCATTAAACCGAAATCCCTATTTCGATTATTGGCCCGTGTCGATCGACACGACTTATTTGTGTCGATCGACACACTCTTTAAAACACGATTATAATGTGTATCAAATACACGTGTCGATCGACATTAATGTCGATCGACACCTCCTTTGAAACACGTTGTTTTGATCATTACATTAATGATCATTCCCACATAAAGTATATCCAGTTTGCTTAGGTGTGTGACCATGTAGGATCATATAATACTAGCAATGAGTTCACAACTCATAGATCATTAGAGGTTTCTAGCAAAACGTCATGACCACCTAGTATCATATGAATGTCTAATCTCGCCAGTACAACTATCACTAGAGTGAATACAAGTATGATTTCAGGACATTTCCAACAATCTCCCACTTGTACTGGAATCAACTATTCCAATAATCCCTTCGTCTCTATATCTCGATATGGCATAAAGCAAGATCCGTGTCATCCTTATTCAACCAATATCATGTTCATCGAACTCCGATTTATACTGACAAGACAAACGACTGACATTCAGCTCGTTCGAGTGCGGCCACACATTCCTCAGTATCAAATCTTCGATGGGCCCTGAGATATTTATCTCCTGCTTTACAGGAGGGACAAGTCCCATCTTGTTCCATCCCTGTTCCTTTACACACTTCACGATACGCCCAATCAATGCCTTTATAGTCACCTTTTACGGATAACGTTTGACAGAGTCAAAGCGGACCAATTCATATGTAAGAAATCATGATGAACTCAGGTCTAAGGACTATACTCTATAGTCGTAATGAGAACCTCTTATGACACTTAATTATCCTATAGAGTTCTCATTAGCGGGTCATGTCCGATCATATGTTCTCTAACATATATCTATGTGATTGACTTTAATACTCCTATTAATGACTCCATGAAACTTAGTCATCAGTCACCTCACAAGCTGGTCTCACGCGGTTGTTAGTGTCCCACTTTAACAACCTCGACCAGGGACAAATATAATCTATGTCATTTAATTCTCATAGGGTTTCATGATCAAGTCCTCAACTTGATGACCTATAGAATGTCATAAATTATGTTGGGACTATCATTTAAACACATTTAAATAATACTGAAATCAAATTTCATGAAAATAACCAAAGTATGATTACATGAACATCAAAACATAACTTAATACAAGATAACTCCCACTAAAATCAAGATCACATCTTAATTTCCTTAAGTCCTATAACAGCAGTATGACTCTCATGCTTAGGTCGTGGGAGGGGCTTGGTCAGAGGATCAGCGACATTCTCATCCGTTGGAACTCTGCTGGTCTTCACGTCTCCTCTATCAATTATATCACGAATCAAGTGATATCTCCTCTCTATGTGTTTGGATTTCTGGTGTGATCTTGGTTCCTTCGCCTGAGCAATTGCTCCATTGTTATCACAATACAATGCTACAGGATCTAAGATACTAGGAACCACACCAAGTTCAGACATAAACTTCTTGATCCAAACAGCTTCCTTTGCTGCTTCCGAAGCAGCAATGTATTCAGCCGCAGTAGTGGAATCAGCTACGGTGCTCTGCTTGGAACTTTTCCAACTGACTGCACCGCCATTTAGACAAAAGACATAACCAGACTGAGACCGGATATCGTCTTTGTTCGTCTGAAAACTTGCATCAGTGAATCCACTTATGACCAGCTCATCATTTCCTCCATACACCAAGAACTTATCCTTGGTATTTCTCAAATACTTGAGGATATTCTTGACTGCTGTCCAGTGACACTCACCTGGATCAGATTGGTATCTACTCATCATGCTTAAGGCACAAGCAACATCTGGACGAGTACAGAGCATGGCATACATAATAGATCCTACTGCCGAAGCATAAGGAATTCTATTCATTCGCTCCCGCTCAGCTTGTGTCGAGGGACACTGCTTCTTGCTAAGAGTAACGCCATGTAACATAGGCGTGAAACCTTTCTTGGAATCCTGCATACTGAATCTGTGCAAGACCTTATCTATATAAGTATCTTGACACAATCTAATAAGCCTATTTAATCTATCTCTATAGATTCTTATTCCAAGAATATATGCGGCTTCACCCATGTCTTTCATGGAAAAACAACTTCCAAGCCAAGCCTTGACAGACTGAAGCAATGGAACGTCGTTTCCGAGAAGAAGTATGTCGTCTACATACAGTACGAGAAATGCAACTCTGCTCCCACTCGTCTTCTTGTATACACATGGTTCCTCTTCGTTCTTGATGAAGTCAAACTTTTTGACCGCTTCATCAAAACGAAGATTCCAACTCCGTGATGCTTGCTTTAATCCATAAATGGATCGATGAAGCTTGCATACTTTCCCAGCATTCTTAGGATCTGTGAAACCTTCAGGTTGTGTCATGTACACATCCTCTTCCAGAATTTCGTTAAGGAAAGCTGTTTTCACATCCATCTGCCATATCTCATAATCATAATAAGCAGCAGTTGCTAGGAGTATCCGAATGGATTTAAGCATAGCGACTGGGGAATAGGTCTCATCATAGTCAATACCATGAATTTGTTTAAAACCTTTAGCCACTAATCTAGCTTTGAATATCTGGATATTCCCATCCACGTCAATCTTCTTCTTGAAGATCCATTTACACTCAATGGGTTTTACACCATCGGGTAAATCTACTAAGGACCATACTTGGTTTTCTGACATGGATCCCATTTCGGATCTAGCGGTTCCAAGCCACTTTTCGGAGTCTGGGCCCAACATTGCTTCTTCAAAATTCGCAGGCTCGTCACTGTCAATGATCAACAGGTCATGAAAATCGTTCACGAGAAATCCATAGTATCTCTCGGGTTCGTGACGAATCCTTCCAGATCTGCGAACTTCAGGCATCACAGGTGTGGGTTCCACAACTCCTTGTGGTTCCACCTGCTGCTCTTCCTCATTAGGTTGAGCAGGCTCCTGTGATTCTTGAACTTCTTCGAGTAGTACTTTACTCCCACTATTATTCTTATGAAGAAACTCTCTTTCAAGGAAAGTACAGTCCCGAGCAACAAACACTTTGTTCTCAGAACGGTTGTAGAAGTAGTACGCCTTGGTTTCCTTAGGATAACCAACGAAAAAGCACTTATCAGATTTGGGTGCGAGCTTATCGAATATTAAACGTTTTACATAAGCTTCACACCCCCAAATTTTCAGAAAAGACAGACTTGGAACATTTCCAGTCCACATCTCATGTGGTGTCTTTGCAACTGATTTTGATGGGACTCTGTTTAGTGTAAACGCAGACGTTTCTAGAGCGTATCCCCAAAAGGATAATGGAAGGTCTGTGTGACTCATCATTGATCGAACCATATCTAATAGGGTCTGATTCCTCCTCTCGGAAACTCCATTCCATTGGGGTGTTCCAGGAGGAGTGAGTTGTGAAACAATTCCACACTCTCTCATATGATCACTGAACTCTTGGCTTAAGTATTCTCCGCCACGATCAGATCGAAGAGCTTTAATACTTTTGCCAAGTTGGTTATGTACTTCATTCTGGAATTCCTTAAATTTCTCAAAGGATTCCGACTTGTGTCTCATTAGATAGACATAGCCATACCTACTGAAATCATCAGTAAAGGTAATGAAGTAGTTATAGTTTCCTCTAGCACTTGTGCTCATCGGGCCGCAAACATCTGTATGTATTAGGCCCAATAAGTCACTGGCCCGTTCATTTGGTTTATTGAAAGGAGCTTTTGCCATTTTGCCCATCAAACAAGATTCACATTTCTCACATGATTCATAATCAAATGAGCCCAAAAGCCCATCACTATGGAGCTTCTGTATGCGTTTCTCGTTTATGTGACCCAAACGACAGTGCCAAAGAAGAGTTGGGTTTTCGTCATTTGACTTAAACCGCTTAGTATTTATGTTATAAACGGGTATTGATTGGTTTAAAACATAAAGCCCATTCTCTAATGGGCTGCTACCATAAAACATACCATCGCGATTAAAAGAACAACATTTATTCTTAATAGAAAAATCAAATCCTTCCAAATCCAAACAGGAAACTGAAATGATGTTTCTGCTTATCGCAGGTACAAAGTAGCAATTGTTTAATTCTAAAACCAGGCCCGAAGGCAAAGACAAATGATAAGTGCCCACGGCCAACGCAGCAACCTTTGCTCTATTCCCGACTCGCAGCTCCACTTGTCCTTTTCCCAGCGTCCTACTGTTGCTTAGTGCCTGCACATTAGTAAAAATATGAGCACCACAACCGGTATCTAATACCCACGAGTTAGAACCTGTAGAAGTAACATTTACTTCAATAACATAAATACCTGGAGAAGTCGTCTCGTACGTCTTCTTCTTGTTCTTCAGACCATCCAGGAATTTCTTGCAATTTCTCTTCCAATGCCCAGGCTCATTGCAGAAATGGCACTTATCAGCATCAGAAGGGCCAGCCTTGGACTTAGGAGGAGGCGCAGGTTTGTCCTGGTTCATAACCTGGACAGTCTTGCCCTTTCCTTTGCCCTTGCCGGGTTTCTTAAACTTTTTGCCCCCTTGTACCATAAACACATTTGGGGCACCCTTCTTGATGTTTGGCTCAACTGTCTTGAGCATGCCATGTAACTCAGTCAACGTCTTTGTTAGGCTGTTCATGTTATAATTCATTATGAACGTATCATAGCTTGACGGCAGTGACTGCAGTATGATGTCAGTAGCCAACTCTTGGCTAATGGGACAGTCCAGTTTCCCCAAGTTATCAATATAACCCATCATCTTAATGACGTGAGGGTAGGAATTCACACAGGATTTACCGGTTTAATCTCTATTAAACAACCTAGCGAAAGTTCCTTTGCCTAGGATCTAGGGTTTGTAAACTATGAATCTTACAAGAACGGATCTCGAATATACCTGGAGTTTATGCAGCGGAATTGAATCAGGGATTCGAGATCTATAGCGCCCCAAGTGTTGCGCCTCTACCGTTAGTCCACACGCACACAAACTGGAATCCGCCGGAATGCTAGTACCGGTAATCGGATCTCCTGGGGAATCACCGAGTTCTAAAAAGGTGGTTGCGACTAACAAGATTTAGTCTCAAGGTCGTGCCTATTATCCTATATATAGGCCCTTGAGAAAACCCTATTAATTCTGAACCGAACCAGAATCAATTGTGTCATTAAACCGAAATCACTATTTCGGTTCTGCCTTCGTGTCGATCGACACAACTCTTTGTGTCGATCGACACACCCTCTAAACTTGTATATAATGTGTATCTTATACACATTACCTAGATCATTACTCTTAATGATCATTCCCTCATAAAGCTCATCCAGCTTGCTTAGGTGTGTGACCCTGTAGGATCATATAATACTAGCAATGAGTTCATAACTCATAGATCATCAGAGGTTTCTAGCAAAACGTCATGACCACCTAGTATTATATGAATGTCTAATCTCGACAGTACAACTATCACTAGAGTGGATACAAGTGTGATTTCAGGACATTCCCAACAATCTCCCACTTGTACTGGAATCAACTATTCCCATAATCCCTTCGTCTCTATATCTCGATATGACATAAGGCAAGATCCGTGTCATCCTTATTACAGCCATTATCACGTTCATCGAACTCCGATTTATACTGAACAAAAACAAACGACTGACAATCACCTCGTTTGAGCGCGGCCACGCATTTCTCAGTATCAAATCTTCGATGGGCCCTGAGATATTTATCTCCTGTTATATAGGAGGGACAAATCCCATCTTGTTCCATCCCTGTTCCTTCACACACTTCATGATACGCCCAATCAATGCCTTTATAGTCACCTGTTACGGATAACGTTTGACAAAGTCAAAGCGGACCAATTCATATGTAAGAAATCATGATGAACTCAGGTCTAAGGACTATACTCTATAGTCGTAATGGGAAACTCTTATGATACTTATATAACTATCCTGTAGAGTTCCCATTAGCGGGTCATGCCCGATCATATGTTCTCCAACATATATCTATGTGATTGACTTTAATACTCTTATTAATGACTCCATGAAACTTAGTCATCAGTCACCTCACATGCCAGTCTCACGCGGTTGTCAGTGTCCCACTTTAACAACCTCGACCAGGGACAAATATAATCTATGTCATTTATCACTTATAGGGTTTCATGATCAAGTCCTCAACTTGATGACCTATAAAATGCCATAAATTACTTTGGGACTATTATTCAATTATCCAATAATCAAATAATACATGAAACAATTTCATTATGACATAACCAAAGTATGTCAACATGAATATCATAACATAACTAAATCCTTTATAACTCCCACTAGAATTAAGATCACATCTTAATATATCCAATACCTACAGCAGGAGAGTGAAACTCATGCTTAGGTCGTGGGAGAGGCTGCGGTGATCTGCTTGGAACCCTTTCCAACAAACCGCAGGCTGTGGTGCTTTGCTTGGAACTCTTTCCAACAAACCGCACCGCAGTATGGACACAAGACATAATCAGGTTCCTACCAGAAATTGTCTTTGTCTGTCTAACCACTCTCATCAGAAACCATTACTTCCTCAGTTCACCAAGCTCCTATCCTCAGTATTCCTCAAATACTAGAGAATATTCTTGGTAACTGTCCAGTGACTTTCACTTGAGTCATATTGGTACCTACTCGTCCTGCTCAAAATACAAGCAACATCTGGACGAGTGCAGGTCATGGCATTTATGATAGGTTCCACTGCATACGCCTGGAAATCCTACTCAAACACTTTCTTGCTCAGCCAGTGTCCAGGGACACTGCGTCTTGCCAAGATTAATGCCATTAGACATTGGTATGAAGCCCTTCTTGGATCATGCATATTGAATCTGTCCAAGACCTTATCACCATAAGAATCTTGACACGATCCAATTAGCCTACCCAATCTATCTCTATAGATTTATATTCCAAGAATTCACACGGCTTCTCCCATGTCTTTCTTTGAAAAATAACTTTCCAAGCCAAGTCTCAAAAAGGCTAAAGCAACGGAATGTTATTTCCGAGAATAAGTATGTCATCTACATACATAATGAGAAATGCAACTACGCTCCCACTAGTCTTCTTGTAAACACACAGTTCCTCTTCGTTCCTGATGAAGTCAAACATTTTGACATCTTTATCAAAACGAAGATTCCAACTCCGTCATGCTTGCTTCATTCCATACATGGATCGATGAAGCTTGCATTCTTTCCCAGCATGATTTGGATCTGTGAAACCTTAGGTTGTGTCATGTACACATCCTTTTCCAGAATTCCATTAAGGAAAAACTGTTTTTCACATCCATCTGCCAAATCTCATCACCATGATCAATGGCAGTTGCTAGTATAATCCGAATGGCTTTAAGCATAGCGAATGGGAACAGGTTTCATCATAGTCAATACCATGATTTGCTTGAAACCTTTAGCCACCAGCTAAGCTTTGAATATCTGGATATTCCCATCTCGGATCTAGCGGCTCCTAGCCACTTTTCGGAGTCCGGGCCCAACACTGCTTCTTCTTCAAAATTCGTAGGGTCTTCATTGTCAATGATCAACAAGTCATGACAATCGGTCACAAGAAATCCATATCTCTCGTGATCGTTACGAATCCTTTCGGATCTACGAACTTCAGGCACCACAGGTGCAAGTTCTACAACCCTTTGCAGACCCAGCTACTACTCTTCCTTAACAGGTCGAGCAGTCTCCTGTGATTCTCGAACATTTTCGAGATACACTTTACTCCCACTGTTTTTCTTGGAAAGACAATCTCTCGCAAGAAAACATAGTTTTTAGCAACAAACATTTTGTTATCAGAACAGTTGTAGAAGTAATAAGCCTTGGTTTCCTTAGAATAACCATTCAAAGTAGCATTTATCAAATTTGGATGCGAGCTTGTTAAATGTTTTACACAAGCCTCATCACCCCAAATTTTAGTAAAGACAAACTTGGAACATTTCCAATCCACATCTCATATGGAGTCTTTGCAATTGATTTTGTTGGAACCCTATTTAGTGTAAACTCAGACATTTTCTAGAGCCTATCCCTAAAAGAGATAATGGAAGATTTTTGTGACTCATCATTGATCGAACCATATCCAATAAGGTCCGGTGAGCTGTGAAACAATTCCACACTCTCTCATATGATCACTTAACTCTTGACTTAAGTATTCTCCTCCGCGATCTGATCGAAGAAGTATCCTCCTCCGCGATCTGATCGAAAAGTTCTAATACTTTTGTCAATTTGATTATGTACTTCATTCTGGAATTCCTTGAAAAATTTTCAAAAGGGGATTCCTACTTGTGACTCATTAGATAGACATCGCCATGCCCACTCTAGTCACTAGTATAGGTAATGAAGTCTTGAATCTTAATTTTCTCTAGCATTGTTGCCTATCGGGCCGCACACATCTGTATGTATAAAGCCCAATAAGTCATTGGCCCATTCTCTTAGTTTGATAAAATGGGCCTTAATCGTTTTGCCCAATGAGCAGGATTCACATATCTCACATGATTCACAACCATGTAAGCCCAAAAGCCCATCACTATGGAACTTCTGAATCCTCTGTGGCCCAAACGATAATGCTGGAGAACCGATTTGTGTTTATGTCATAGACAGATATATATATTGGTTTAAGACATAAAACCCATTCTCTAATGGGATGCTACCATATAAAATATCATTTAGATCAAAAGAGCAACATTTGTCTTTTATCAAAATAAAATCATTCAAAATCTTACAAGAAAATGAAATGACATTTTTGCTCATAGCAATTACATAATAGCAATTATTTAGTTTCTAAAACCAAGTCTGAAGGCGACAACAAATGGAAACTTCCTACAGCTAATGCAGCAACCCTTGCTTCATTCCTGTTGAGTATCTCCATTCATCCCTTCTTCAACGTTCTACTGTTGCTCAGGCCTTGCACATTTAAACAAATATGAGCACCACAACCGGTATCTAATACCCACAAGGTAGAACTTGAAATAACATAAATACCTGAATAAGGAGTGTCATACATCTCCATTATTTCCATAGTATCTTCCATGTATTTCTTGCATTTTCTCCTCCAATGCCTTGGCTCCCCACAGTAGCTGCAAGCATCATCATCAGATGGGCCTGACTTGGGTTTAGTGAGAAACTCGGGCTTATCCTGATTCACAATCTGGACGGCCTTTCTCTCACCCATGTCTTTACCAGGTTTCACAAACCTTTTGCCCTTCTTGATATTGAGCTCAGCTGTCTTGAGCATATCATGCAGTTCAGTCAACGTCTTCGTCAAAACATTCTTGATGTAGTACTTGATGAACTCATCATAGCTCATCGGCAGGGACTGCAAAATGATGTCAGTAGCCAACTCTTGGCTAATAGGACAATCCAGTCTCCTCAGGTTATCAATATAACCCATCATCTTCATGACATGAGGACTCACTGGAGCTTCCTTTGGTAGCTTGCACTCAAACAGAGATTTAACCGACTGGTATCTCTCAGTTCGAGTCTGCTCCTGAAACATAGCTTTCAGGCTAGTGACTATCTCGATAGGCGATTCCACGTTCTCATATTGCCCCTGCAATTCAGAGTTCATGGTATCCCTCATCAGACGGCTCACATCGACCACATCATAATAATGCTTATTCCAAGCATCATATACTGCATGTGAGGCATTGGACCTTAGTTTCTCGGGGAGAGTTTTCTCAAGGACATAGTCCTTTCTCTCCTGCTTGAGAACAATTCTCAAGTTCCGATACCAATCTAGGAAGTTGGATCCATTTAACTTGTCCTTCTCAAGGACGGATCTCAACGAGAAAGAGTTCTGATTAGACATAACTGTAATAAGAAAAGGAAAAATCAGTTATGATATTCAGAAAATGAGAAATCTTAACAATTAAGAAAACTCGCATTATATTCAAAACAATGTTTCCTCAAATGAATATAATGATCCAAGATCCATGTTTCACCAAAACCCGAGCGAGCCACTGGCTGTCACTCAAATCTTAGCTATATAGGTAAGCAACACTTTGCTAATCATATCCAATATGACTCTTGGTTGTGGATAAGACATCTTATGTTTTATCCACCTGATGTCTATGGGCCCAGAACTTCTGATAGCCCATTCAAGCAAACCAATCTCTTCAGTCATGTAATAGTTGATGTCATGCACTGCAAGCCCATCAACACAATTACCTACTGCCTTACTCATGTCACTGCGGACACCTTGCACTGCAAGCCCATCACGCAATGAAACAAGTCTTGACAGCTGACAAGATCGGGAAGACATCCAGAACACTTGATATTTAGTTGAGGAAATGAACTTTTAATCCTTAACACACATCATATATGCATTTAGGAATCCAATTTCATTAAATCTGGTTCGGTTATTAGATTTTAGGTTCACTATCTAAAATACCTACTGCCTCACTCATGTAACTGCAGACACCTTGCACTGCAAGCCTGTCACGCAATGAAATGAGCCTTGACAGTTGACAAGATAGGGAATCGATCGACACTACCTTAGTGTTGATCGACACTTACCTGTCTGTCACAGTTCTTCGAAAACCGATCAATCCAATTGAACCGATTTCGATAACCGACAGAACCAATACAATAACCGATCAGTGTCGATCGACACTACATTAGCATCGATCGACATTGATCAAACCAGATCCAATTCTCGATAACCAGTCAATCCAATTGAACCGGATCGATAACCGGTCAATCTAATTGAACCGGGTCGATTACCGGTCGGTGTCGATCGATACTACATTAGTGTCGATCGATGCCAACCAAACCGCATTAAACCGACATTCGGTTTAATCGATCTGTTAACCGAGCACGATAACCGATTCAATCCAATTGAACTGGTTAACCAATCGCCTGGTCGTGTCGATCGACGCAACTTTTGTGTCGATCGACACCAACTTGATATCGATTAATATATCAAACTGACGGCAATTGAAAGAGCGTGTCGATCGACACAGCACAACGGTGTCGATCGACACCAACCTCTCTGGAAAAATTTTAAATCACGAGTTTAGCCCGTGTCGATCGACACTACCATAGTGTCGATCGACGCTGGCCGAAAACCCTAATATTTCAATTTTGCAAAACGTTTTTGAAGCAGATTTTGATCTATCAAGCATCCTCTAATCAATTCAACTAATTCGATTATATGCTTTAGATTCAGATTAGTTAAACCCTAAGGCTCTGATACCACTGTAGGAATTAACACAGGATTTACCGGTTTAATCTCTATTAAACAACCTAGCGAAAGTTCCTTTGCCTAGGATCTAGGGTTTGTAAACTATGAATCTTACAAGAACGGATCTCGAATATACCTGGAGTTTATGCAGCGGATTTGAATCAGGGATTCGAGATCTATAGCGCCCCAAGTGTTGCGCCTCTACCGTTAGTCCACACGCACACAAACTGGAATCCGCCGGAATGCTAGTACCGGTAATCGGATCTCCTAGGGAATCACCGAGTTCTAAAAAGGTGGCTGCGACTAACAAGATTTAGTCTCAAGGTCGTGCCTATTATCCTATATATAGGCCCTTGAGAAAACCCTATTAATTCTGAACCGAACCAGAATCAATTGTGTCATTAAACCGAAATCACTATTTCGGTTCTGCCTTCGTGTCGATCGACACAACTCTTTGTGTCGATCGACACACCCTCTAAACTCGTATATAATGTGTATCTTATACACATTACCTAGATCATTACTCTTAATGATCATTCCCTCATAAAGCTCATCCAGCTTGCTTAGGTGTGTGACCCTGTAGGATCATATAATACTAGCAATGAGTTCATAACTCATAGATCATCAGAGGTTTCTAGCAAAACGTCATGACCACCTAGTATTATATGAATGTCTAATCTCGACAGTACAACTATCACTAGAGTGGATACAAGTGTGATTTCAGGACATTCCCAACAGTGAGGACTTACTGGAGCATCCTTTGGTAGCTTGCACTCAACTAGAGATTTAACCGTCTGGTATCTCTCAGTTCGAGCCTGCTCCTGAAACATTGCTTTCAGGCTAGTGATCATCTCGATGGGTGACACCACGTTCTCATATTGCTTCTGCAAATTTGAGTTCATGGTCGCCAGCATCAGACAAGTCACATCGACCACATCATTAGAATGCTTATCCCAAGCATTCTTCTCTGTCTGCGGGGTATTGGCACGGTACTTCTCGGGGAGAACTTTATCAAGGACATAGTCCCTCTTCTCCTGCCTGAGAACAATTCTCAGGTTCCGATACCATTCGAGAAAATTAGATCCATTTAACTTGTCCTTCTCAAGGACGGATCTCAGGGAGAAAGTGTTGTTTGAGCTAGACATTGCTGAAACAAAAGAGGTAGAGGGTAAGTTATCATGTTCAATACAAGAGAAGACTTAACAATTAAGAAAACTCGCATTATATTCAAAACTATGTTTCTTCAAATGAATATAATGATCCAAGATCCATATTTCACCAAAACCCGAGCGAGCCACTGGCAGTCACTCAAATCTTAGCTATATAGGTAAGTAACACTTTGCTAATCATATCCAATATGACTCTTGGTTGTGGATAAAACATCTTATGTTCTAACCACCTGATGTCTCTGAGCCCAGAACTTCTGATAGCCCATTCAAGTAAACCAATCTTTTCAGTCATGTAATAGTTGATGCCATGCACTGCAAGCCCATCAACTCAATTACCTACTGCCTTACTCATGTAACTGCAGACACCTTGCACTGCAAGCCTATCACGCAATGAAACGAGTCTTGGCAGCTGACAAGATCAGGAAGACATCCAGAACACTTGATATTTAGTTGAGGAATTGAACTTCTAATCCTTAACACATATCATATATATGCATTAAGGAACCCAATCTCATTAAATCTGGTTCGGTTATTTGATTTCAGGTTCACTAACCCACAATCTTTATAGGCTGTCGATCGACACTACATTAGTGTCGATCGACACTCACCTCTCTGGAACAGTTCTTTGACAACCGATCAATCCAATTGAACCGGTTTCGATAACCGATAGAACCAATTTTGATAACCGGTCAATGTCGATCGACACAACATTTGTATCGATCGACATTGACTAAACCAAATGTAATTTTTGATAACCGGTCAATCCAATTGAACCGGATCGATAACCGGTCAATCCAATTGAACCGGGTCGATAATTAGCTTCTGTCGATCGATATAACATTTGTGTCGATCGACGCTAACCAAACCAAATCAATTTTGCGATAACCGGTCAATTCAATTGAACCGGGTCGATAACCGGTCGGTGTCGATCGACATAACATTTGTGTCTATCGACGCCAACCAAATCGCACCAAACCGCAATTAGCCGGTTTAATTGATTTGTTACCAAGCGCGATAACCGATTCAATCCAATTGAACCGATTCATCAATTGCAAGGCAGAGACGATCGTGTCGATCGACACAATGGTTTTCATGCGATTTGAACAATTTACAACAAAACGATTTTGCAAAGAACAATTGATCAAATACGATTACTGTTCATTCAGATTACAATGTTAAACCCTAAGGCTCTGATACCACTGTAGGAATTTGCTCAGGTTTTAACCGGATTAATCTCTATTAATCAACCTAGTCTCGATTCCTTTGCCTAGGATCTAGGGTTTGTAAACAAATAAATCTGATAGAACGGATCTCGAATATACCTGGAGTTTTGCAGCGGATAGAACAGGGATTCGAGATTTAGAGCACTTCAATCGCTGTGCCTCTACTGATAGTCCACACGCACACAAACTGGAATCCGCCGGGATGCTAGTGCCGGTAGATCGGATCTCTCAGGGAGTTTCTGCGTTTTAAAGTGGCTGCCAGAAAGTTTTCACAAAACCCTTATCTCCAGGTCGTGCCTTATAACTCCTTATATAGGCCCTGGAGAAAACCTAATTGATCCTGAACCGATTCAGAATCAATTGAGTCATTAAACCGAAATCCCTATTTCGATTATTGGCCCGTGTCGATCGACACGACTTATTTGTGTCGATCGACACACTCTTTAAAACACGATTATAATGTGTATCAAATACACGTGTCGATCGACATTAATGTCGATCGACACCTCCTTTGAAATACGTTGTTTTGATCATTACATTAATGATCATTCCCACATAAAGTATATCCAGTTTTCTTAGGTGTGTGACCCTGTAAGATCATATAATACTAGCAATGAGTTCACAACTCATAGATCATTAGAGGTTTCTAGCAAAACGTCACGACCACCTAGTATCATATGAATGTCTAATCTCGCCAGTACAACTATCACTAGAGTGAATACAAGTATGATTTCAGGACATTCCCAACAAAATTATCTTCTAGTCCTTAGTCATTCAGCAAACATTGATCATTTTCCATTATGGTCCTATTCATTCTCTTTACCACACCGTTTTGCTGAGGTGTGTAAGCATACGTTGTGCCTCTCAATACCGTGCTTCTTACAGAAAACATCAAACGTATTGTTGCAGAACTCCAGACCATTGTCTGTCTTGAGGCACTTCACCTTCTTATTCACTTGATTCTCCACCAGAATCTTCCATTATGCAAACTTGCCAAATGCTTCATTCTTTATCGCCAAGACTTGAACCCACATTTTCCTAGAGCAGTCATCTATAATAGACATGAAGTACTCCTTCTTTCCCATTAGAAGTGTGACGTTAGATGATCCCTATAAATCACCATGAACATACTTTAGTACCTCTTCACTGTTGTGCTTCCTAACATTAAAATTTAGCCTCTTGTTCTTTCCCATGATACAACCCTCACAGAAATTTAGATCACTAATCTTCTTCTTATACAGAATGTTTTTTTCAACCCAAACCTTTAGATTCCTCACACTTGTATGACCCTTCTACTTGTATAACTTCCAGAATCAATGATCTAGCGATCATTATGAATTTGGTATGATATAGATAGTGCATCAATCTCCTGTAGCTTGTCTACTACAACAACTGCTTCACCACGTTCTTCATTCTCCATTCGTTTCTTCCTGGAGAAACAGTCTTTTTCAGGTGACCCTCCTTCTTGCAATACCAACAAGTGATTCTTGACCCTGAACCAGATCTTGACCAAGTTATTCTCCATCGAATCGCTCCACTTCGATTTGAACGTTCACCATAGATTCACTCAACCTAAGGCTCTGCTACCACTTCATTATGTTTTTTAAAGTTGTGAATCTATATTTTTCCTTAAGCAAGTAGATTGATTGCTTCACAAACGAACCCTAAATATATATTGAACGATTGAACATGACAAGATAAAAATAGAGATTTGTACACAAAGATTGTTTACCTAGTTCACGCTTTGATGGGAGGTCACTACGAATGAGGCTTGACGACACAAGCAAATATGTCACTAAAACAAGAGAATACAACAAGACCTAAATACAAGAGAACTCAACAAAGCATTAAGAACTCTCCTACATCTTTCTTCTCTTTTTTTTTATCTCTCTCAGACCTAAAACCCTAGGCATAGACAATCGACATTCTTTTCTTTCTTTAGGTTATGGTTTATGACAAACTCCCTTCTTCCTCATATATATATCAGATACTGGTGAAATATCATGAACTAAACAGATTTAATAACTACTCTGGTTATCTCCAATTAATTAATTTTTGCACCAATAGAACTAAACCAAACCTGGTTCAGTTGTAACAATAAGTGTGATATGTCATATTGGAATCAACAAAAGTTGTAGCTTTGTTGGATGAGTCATGGATGTGGTGGACATATATTGCATTGTACCTTTGCAAACTCTGAGCCTCGCCTCCATCTCAGAGAGGCTCTTGTGAACAGAGTAGTAGCATCCAATTAGCTCTCTAAGAATTTCATACAGCTCTCAAGTTTCCTCTTTTCAAAGAGAAATGGAGTAGGAAATTCTTTTGGTATTTTCTCGTTCTCTGATTTCTGTTTTTTTTAATAGACCGTTCAAAGGAGAAGGGATTGTTAAAAATTACTGATTTGTGATTGTTGTGAAAATGGAAATTTTTATGTAATAATACAACATTTTTGAGTTTTTCTGTTGATAAACTGTGGAACTTTCAAATCATTGGTTTATAATTTCTTTCAATATCCAGAATCAACTTTTGGATATTCTTTTGCTCTTCTTATATTTAAAGAATGAATAGACGTCACATTCGTAATTTATGGTTTTGTGAATTTAAAGGAAACTGTGTAAGTCGTAGGTGATAAATTGTACACTAGGTTTTAACGTTTTCATAACTACTCATAACTCATAACACTACTTAAGTTTGACAATTTCAGGTCGTTTTTTTTCAATAGTATTATGGATGTGTTAATAATATATCAAAATACTATATATATATATATATATTTTTTATTAGCACTTGTTTAATAAGATAAAAAATTCTGGGAAATGCCCTAGTCACATTTTTAATTAGTTTTAACAACACTACATAAGTTTTTTTTTTTTTTTATAACCTCGAAGTTCAGGTCGAAACCTTGATCTATGTGGGCCCGGAGTCAGCCTTTAGTCAATTTTCTTTGGAAATTCCCTCCTTCCAAATAGACTCGAACTAGGAACCTTTTCTCACTTTTGATGAGGAGGAAACCACTAGATCAAGAGCCACTTGGTAACTTTCTAATTTATTAACTAAAAAAGTTTACTTAGAAAGAAAAAGATTCAGTATGTAACGCCCGCGAACCTGAATTGTGGAAATTCAGTGGCGTCGATCGACACCAGGAAGGTGTGTCGATTGACACAGTCTTTGTAAACCGGATTTTTGGTATATTTCAGTGGTGTCGATCGACACCATTGGGTGTGTCAATCGACACTACCATTTCGGGTCAAAATCGGTTTGTTTTAATTGCTTGGTTTGGCGTTGGTTAAGGGTGCGAAACCCTAGGCTCGTATTAAAAAGGCTGAGCAGCCAAATTTTTGTAGAAAAGAGAGGGGTTTTGGAGAAAGAAAAGAGAGAAGAGAGATTGTTGTTTGTTTGTGATTTCTAACTGAAGGAAGTCTCCGTTTTTTGTGTTCATTCTTTTTTCCTTCCAATTTGTCAAGGTGAGTGCGCGATCATGGCTTATCTGGGTAATGGAATTGATGATTCTTGTGTTATTGATTGTGGATTATGTTGATAATGGAATATGATGTAGATTCCTTTTATTTATCAATTGTGATTTGTTACTGATGAAATTGAGAATGTTTCTGTGTTTGTGCTATTGTTGTGGTTCTTGTGATGTTTTATTTTCAGGTGATCGACTTGTAACTGGCTAGGAATCAAACCAAAGAGGAGAAGGTTTGATTATGGCCATCTGTGTGGGTGTGTCGATCGACACCAGTTGCTGAAATTGTGAAGTGTTTTGGTGTTATTCCATATGCATGTGTGTATAGTCGTAGATGGAATGAATGTCTCGCTGAGTATTTATGATAATACTCACGCGTCTTGTTTTTCCATGTGATGCAGGTAAATAAAGATTGTGATCGTGGAATCATGGCTATGAAGAGAATGATGATCTAGAGACTCGGTTTATGTGATCTATTTCCATTGAGTTTAGAATTGTTAGTTAGGATGCTAGTTATTCTGGAATATTTGAATTGGAATTGAATATATATGTGAATTGGTTTATTGTCTTTCGCTGGTTTATGTTAGTTTGTCTCGTTTAGTGTAATTGGCACTGAGGCTTATTATTTATGGGAATAATAATCCGAGACCATTAATTAGTTAAAAAAGCTTGGTTGTTTCATTTTGGTATCAGAACTCTTACGGTTTTAGGGTGATTAGTGAATGGTTTAAGACTGTTTTTTGAATTGATTATGTAGTTAGTCAATTTTGTGAATTTGGAGTCTTAGATCATCCTCTTCTAGCCTTCAATGAGATTCCACGGTATGTGTTGTTTGACTTCTGTTTTTGAATTTTAGTATCTTAGTTTGTGTTTTTGGGAAGTGCAGAGAGTGATGGCTAGAGTTCTGAGAGGTCGTGGTGGACGTCGTGGTCTTGGAGGCGAAGGTTGTGGTCAGGGACGTGTGAGAGTGTCTTCCGAGAGTGTGGCACGGAGTGCTGCGTAGGAGCAGGTGGCTGATTCACAGACGTATCTGGAGGGGTCTGGGGGCGATACCGGAGTGAGTGCCAGCGTGAGGTCTGGTAGTGCAATAGGTTCTGATGGGGGTGCTGCTACAGGTGTCGCTCAGGCTCGATGTCGCTCAGGCTCGAGAGGATCGTCTGGTGAATGTGCTAGCTTTGATTTTGGAGCGGTTACCGGATGCAGTACTAATGCAGGCTCCAATGGTACCTCCAGTGGCTGATGTGCAGCCAAGGGCTGCGGTAACAGAGGAGTATTCGACCTATATGGTGATGATGGGGCAGATGCAGAGGATCAGTAATGTGTTCTTCTCAGGCGGAGTTAGACCTAAGGGAGCCAATGAGTGGAGGATAAGAGTGGAGCGTAATTTTCGCTCTATCAGATGTCATGATAAATTCTGGGTGGACCTGGCGGTGCATTACCTGGAAGGTGATGCACATCTCTGGTGGAGAGGTGTTAAGGCTAGGAGGAGGCGGACGGTGTAGACTTGGGGAGATTTTTTGGCTGAGTTTAATGCCAGGTAGTTTCCTCAAAAGGCAGTGAATCGGTTGGAGACTCAGTTCTTCGAGTTGGTTCAGGGAGACCGGTCGGTACGTGAGTACAATTTAGAGTTTAGCAGACTCATGGTATATGCTGGTAGAGGTATGGAGGATGAGCAGACACATGTGAAGATGTTCTTGAGAGGACTTCAGTCTTGTATGAGGACGCAATGCAGAGAATCCAAGTTCGCCTTGAGGGCGGAGTTGGTTGAGGCAAGTGAAACTATTGAGGATGATCTAAGTTAGCAGGTCGAGGATTGAGATGTGTTTCTTTTTGTTTTCCAATGTTGGAGTTAGCTTTGTGTTTTGATTTTGGATTATGTAATTTTGTTTGGAGTTGAAACGATTATTGCATTTTTGAGATTTATAAGATGCGTTTTCTTATATTTATGACTTGTGCTGTCATGGTGTTGAGATTTGTGGAAAGTCTGAAAATGGAAGTTTTTCGAGGTGTTTAAACTATATATTTTCCGAGGGACTCCAGTGGAACACCCTTTGTGATTGGGTTGTTCAAGTTGACCAGTGATTAGTCATGATTGAGATGATATTCCGAGTTTGGGAATATCGTGTTTTGGACCACAAGAGGTAGTTCTAGTCAATAGATGTTTATAGGCATTTTAGAATTTATTGCTCTACGGGTGTGGTGTCCTTGAATAACTCATTATTTTTGGAGATAGTGTTCTCATGATTACTAATTTGGGATAGTGTTCCCAGTATAAGTAGTGAGAGATAGTGTTCTCTCTAAGGGACGGTGGTTCTCGATATACCCAGAGCACAAATGAGTGGTTCCTGAGAGTGTGAGTGGTATGATACACTGTGGTAGTGTGTTAATGAGTTAATAGTAATAAATGTTAGAAAATGTGCATATAAGCATGAGACTAGATGTGAGCCTCTGAGATCAGGTGAGATGATCTCGAGTGGTGCTGACCAGGTTGGGTCAGAAATATAGTCTATGGTAGACGGGGCGAGTGGTGCTGGCCGGGTTGGGTCAGGAGTTTTGTCTATGGTAGACGGTTTTACGGAATTCTAGGACGAATCCAATAGTAGTGGGGGAGAGTTGTAACATCCACAAACCTGAATTGTGGAAATTCAGTGGCGTCGATCGACACCAAGAAGGTGTGTCGATCGACACATGCTTTGTAAACTGGATTTTTTTGTATATTTTGATGGTATCGATCGACACCATGGGGTGCGTCGATCAACACTACCATTTCAGGTTAGAATTGGTTTGTTTTCAATTGCTCGGTTTGGCGTTGGTTAAGGGTGCAGAACCCTAGGCTCGTATTTAAATGGCTGAGCAGCCGAATTTTTGTAGAAAAGAGAGGGTGTTTGGAGAAAGAAAAGAGAGAAGAGAGATTGTTGTTTGTTAGTAATATCTAAGTGAATGAAATCTTCGTTTCTCGTGTTCATTCTCGTTTCCTTTTGATTTGTCATGGTGAGTGCGCGACCATGGTTTATATGGGTAATAAAATTGATGATTCTTGTGTTATTGATTGTGGATTGTGTTGATAATGAAATATGATGTGAGTTCCTTGTATTTATCGATTGTGATTGATGAAATTGAGAATGGTTCTATGTGTTTGTGCTATAGTTGTGGTTCTTGTGATGTTTTATTTGCATGTGATCGACTTGTAGTTGGCTAGAAATCTAACCAGAGAGGAGAATGTTCGATTATGGCCATCTGCGTGGGTGTGTCGATCGACACTAGGAGAGTGTCGATCAACACCAGTTTTATGTGTGTCGATCGACACTAGTTGCTAAAATTGTGAAGTGTTTTGGTGTTATTCAATATGCATGTGTGTATAGTCGTAGATGAAATGACCGTCTCGCTGAGTATTTGTGATAATACTCACGCATCACGTTTTTACATGTGATGCATGTAAATAAAGATTGTGATCGTGGAATCATTGCTATGAAGAGGAGGATGATCTAGAGACTCGGTTTATGTGTTTTATTTTCATTGAGTTTAGAATTGCTCGTTAGGTTGCTGGTTATTCTAGAATAGTTGAATTGGAATTAAATATATATGTGAATTGGTTTATTGTCTTCCACTAGTTTATGTTGATTTGTCTGGTTTAGTGTAATTGGCACTGAGAGTTATTATTTATGAGAATAATAATCCGAGTCCATTAATTAGTTTTAAAAAAAAACTTTCACAGTAGATTTTTAATTTATTGTTTTGTAAGTTTCAACCTTGTTGTGAAGGAGAGCCGTGTAAGTCATTACGTTCATATCTTTGACATCTTATAAAATTATGGTTGTTATACAAATTATGCCTTGTTTTATTAATCAGATATAAATTCTTGGAAGATACCCTAGTCATGTTTTTTTTTCATAGTTTTTCATAGCATTATAGATCACGAACCGGTCGAAAGCAACTAATACCTTTATTTAAGTGTGTGGTTGACAGGCAAAAAAAATTAGAGTTATAGAAATGGAATCTGAGTAAGAATAATAGAATACCTCAACATGGATAGTTTAATTTTTGTAGAAGTCGACAGTTCATAGAAATAAATATTGCTAACTCCGGAGAAACTTTCCGTGGTCTACATATCACTTAACCCTTCTGATAATCTATAGACAGATTGTAACCTTGTTTACTGCTTTAGCAAAAAAAATAATCTATAGACAGTTGTACTTATTTACTTATTTTATCTGGATTACGCATCATTATTGATAAATAAATAACTATTTGAAATTTTCTGAGAGAACTAAATGATAAATGGAGCACATCATTATACAGTTGTACCATCTAAGAAATAGCTTGACTACTCACGTATCCTATCCTATCATATATATTATTTGAAAAACATTTTCGGAGCACTTTGCTTAGGTGTCATCAACACAATTTTTCTCATTTTTATTTTTATTTATTTATTTCATTCTCTTATACTCATTACCAAACACATTTAACTCCAAACATACTTATTTTGATTACTATAACTCTAATTGCCAAACATATTGAATATTCATAAACTTGCCAAAATTAAAATATTTTGAAATTTTCAACTTGCCAAAATTAAAAGATTTCAAAATTATAGATTTAAATCATAGAATTAAATGTGAACAAAAATTTAACATATATACTAAAAAGATTGATTTAAAATAAAATAAAACTATTAATTATCTTTAGAAAATATATACGCATGTAAAAATATGTTTTTACATATGTTATTTTTTTGACAAGTAAATATATTTAATTTTTCATAAATGCACCGCCGTACAAGTAAAAATATAATTATTAATGAAATTTGTTGGTTTAATTATTTCACGGGTGGAATAAATTTGTATGCAAAATAATTGCAAAATCCAAATATATAAATTAGGTCTTAGGTTATGTATAATTATTCTTTGAAACACGTTGTTTTGATCATTACATTAATGATCATTCCCACATAAAGTATATCCAGTTTGCTTAGGTGTGTGACCATGTAGGATCATATAATACTAGCAATGAGTTCACAACTCATAGATCATTAGAGGTTTCTAGCAAAACGTCATGACCACCTAGTATCATATGAATGTCTAATCTCGCCAGTACAACTATCACTAGAGTGAATACAAGTATGATTTCAGGACATTCCCAACAATCTCCCACTTGTACTGGAATCAACTATTCCAATAATCCCTTCGTCTCTATATCTCGATATGGCATAAAGCAAGATCCGTGTCATCCTTATTCAACCAATATCATGTTCATCGAACTCCGATTTATACTGACAAGACAAACGACTGACATTCAGCTCGTTCGAGTGCGGCCACACATTCCTCAGTATCAAATCTTCGATGGGCCCTGAGATATTTATCTCCTGCTTTACAGGAGGGACAAGTCCCATCTTGTTCCATCCCTGTTCCTTTACACACTTCACGATACGCCCAATCAATGCCTTTATAGTCACCTTTTACGGATAACGTTTGACAGAGTCAAAGCGGACCAATTCATATGTAAGAAATCATGATGAACTCAGGTCTAAGGACTATACTCTATAGTCGTAATGAGAACCTCTTATGACACTTAATTATCCTATAGAGTTCTCATTAGCGGGTCATGTCCGATCATATGTTCTCTAACATATATCTATGTGATTGACTTTAATACTCCTATTAATGACTCCATGAAACTTAGTCATCAGTCACCTCACAAGCTGGTCTCACGCGGTTGTTAGTGTCCCACTTTAACAACCTCGACCAGGGACAAATATAATCTATGTCATTTAATTCTCATAGGGTTTCATGATCAAGTCCTCAACTTGATGACCTATAGAATGTCATAAATTATGTTGGGACTATCATTTAAACACATTTAAATAATACTGAAATCAAATTTCATGAAAATAACCAAAGTATGATTACATGAACATCAAAACATAACTTAATACAAGATAACTCCCACTAAAATCAAGATCACATCTTAATTTCCTTAAGTCCTATAACAGCAGTATGACTCTCATGCTTAGGTCGTGGGAGGGGCTTGGTCAGAGGATCAGCGACATTCTCATCCGTTGGAACTCTGCTGGTCTTCACGTCTCCTCTATCAATTATATCACGAATCAAGTGATATCTCCTCTCTATGTGTTTGGATTTCTGGTGTGATCTTGGTTCCTTCGCCTGAGCAATTGCTCCATTGTTATCACAATACAATGCTACAGGCTCTAAGATACTAGGAACCACACCAAGTTCAGACATAAACTTCTTGATCCAAACAGCTTCCTTTGCTGCTTCCGAAGCAGCAATGTATTCAGCCGCAGTAGTGGAATCAGCTACGGTGCTCTGCTTGGAACTTTTCCAACTGACTGCACCGCCATTTAGACAAAAGACATAACCAGACTGAGACCGGAAATCGTCTTTGTCCGTCTGAAAACTTGCATCAGTGAATCCACTTATGACCAGCTCATCATTTCCTCCATACACCAAGAACTTATCCTTGGTATTTCTCAAATACTTGAGGATATTCTTGACTGCTGTCCAGTGACACTCACCTGGATCAGATTGGTATCTACTCGTCATGCTTAAGGCACAAGCAACATCTGGACGAGTACAGAGCATGGCATACATAATAGATCCTACTGCCGAAGCATAAGGAATTATATTCATTCGCTCCCGCTCAGCTTGTGTCGAGGGACACTGCTTCTTGCTAAGAGTAACGCCATGTAACATAGGCGTGAAACCTTTCTTGGAATCCTGCATACTGAATCTGTGCAAGACCTTATCTATATAAGTATCTTGACACAATCTAATAAGCCTATTTAATCTATCTCTATAGATTCTTATTCCAAGAATATATGCGGCTTCACCCATGTCTTTCATGGAAAAACAACTTCCAAGCCAAGCCTTGACAGACTGAAGCAATGGAACGTCGTTTCCGAGAAGAAGTATGTCGTCTACATACAGTACGAGAAATGCAACTCTGCTCCCACTCGTCTTCTTGTATACACATGGTTCCTCTTCGTTCTTGATGAAGTCAAACTTTTTGACCGCTTCATCAAAACGAAGATTCCAACTCCGTGATGCTTGCTTTAATCCATAAATGGATCGATGAAGCTTGCATACTTTCCCAGCATTCTTAGGATCTGTGAAACCTTCAGGTTGTGTCATGTACACATCCTCTTCCAGAATTTCGTTAAGGAAAGCTGTTTTCACATCCATCTGCCATATCTCATAATCATAATAAGCAGCAGTTGCTAGGAGTATCCGAATGGATTTAAGCATAGCGACTGGGGAATAGGTCTCATCATAGTCAATACCATGAAATTGTTTAAAACCTTTAGCCACTAATCTAGCTTTGAATATCTGGATATTCCCATCCACGTCAATCTTCTTCTTGAAGATCCATTTACACTCAATGGGTTTTACACCATCGGGTAAATCTACTAAGGACCATACTTGGTTTTCTGACATGGATCCCATTTCGGATCTAGCGGCTCCAAGCCACTTTTCGGAGTCTGGGCCCAACATTGCTTCTTCAAAATTCGCAGGCTCGTCACTGTCAATGATCAACAGGTCATGAAAATCGTTCACGAGAAATCCATAGTATCTCTCGGGTTCGTGACGAATCCTTCCAGATCTGCGAACTTCAGGCATCACAGGTGTGGGTTCCACAACTCCTTGTGGTTCCACCTGCTGCTCTTCCTCATTAGGTTGAGCAGGCTCCTGTGATTCTCGAACTTCTTCGAGTAGTACTTTACTCCCACTATTCTTCTTATGAAGAAACTCTCTTTCAAGGAAAGTACAGTCCCGAGCAACAAACACTTTGTTCTCAGAACGGTTGTAGAAGTAGTACGCCTTGGTTTCCTTAGGATAACCAACGAAAAAGCACTTATCAGATTTGGGTGCGAGCTTATCGAATATTAAACGTTTTACATAAGCTTCACACCCCCAAATTTTTAGAAAAGACAGACTTGGAACATTTCCAGTCCACATCTCATGTGGTGTCTTTGCAACTGATTTTGATGGGACTCTGTTTAGTGTAAACGCAGACGTTTCTAGAGCGTATCCCCAAAAGGATAATGGAAGGTCTGTGTGACTCATCATTGATCGAACCATATCTAATAGGGTCTGATTCCTCCTCTCGGAAACTCCATTCCATTGGGGTGTTCCAGGAGGAGTGAGTTGTGAAACAATTCCACACTCTCTCATATGATCACTGAACTCTTGGCTTAAGTATTCTCCGCCACGATCAGATCGAAGAGCTTTAATACTTTTGCCAAGTTGGTTATGTACTTCATTCTGGAATTCCTTAAATTTCTCAAAGGATTCCGACTTGTGTCTCATTAGATAGACATAGCCATACCTACTGAAATCATCAGTAAAGGTAATGAAGTAGTTATAGTTTCCTCTAGCACTTGTGCTCATCGGGCCGCAGACATCTGTATGTATTAGGCCCAATAAGTCACTGGCCCGTTCATTTGGTTTATTGAAAGGAGCTTTTGCCATTTTTCCCATCAAACAAGATTCACATTTCTCACATGATTCATAATCAAATGAGCCCAAAAGCCCATCACTATGGAGCTTCTGTATGCGTTTCTCGTTTATGTGACCCAAACGACAGTGCCAGAGAAGAGTTGGGTTTTCGTCATTTGACTTAAACCGCTTAGTATTTATGTTATAAACGGGTATTGATTGGTTTAAAACATAAAGCCCATTCTCTAATGGGCTGCTACCATAAAACATACCATCGCGATTAAAAGAACAACATTTATTCTTAATAGAAAAATCAAATCCTTCCAAATCCAAACAGGAAACTGAAATGATGTTTCTGCTTATCGCAGGTACAAAGTAGCAATTGTTTAATTCTAAAACCAGGCCCGAAGGCAAAGACAAATGATAAGTGCCCACGGCCAACGCAGCAACCTTTGCTCTATTCCCGACT
>CAUYWE010000076.1:0-10929 GCA_963576765.1 Draba incana | reverse complement strand
GTCCTAAATTTGTAGGGGTCAAATCTCCCCTAGAAGAATCGATAAGCTTAAAACGACGTCGTATTGGCCAAACCGGCCCAACGGTCAAAGTCCAGAAGACAGAGGCCTGTTAACGGCCCATCACTGTTTGTCTCAACCGAATTGTTTTTCTCTATAAATAAGCATGTACCCCCCCCCCCCCCCCCCCCCCCCCCCCCTCCTCATTGGTGAGGATCCGATTTTTCTAAGTGATAATAAGACAAATAATAGCTCTGATCTTGATAACTAAGAACAACTTCTAAGAACCCTAATTCTATCTAATTCACTCTAAGTGTTTGAAACCCTAAAGAAGCTCTTTTTCGTAGAATCTTCACAATTTCTATTGTGTGATTTTCCAGCATGCGCAATTTGGCGCTAGAAGGAGGGGATCTACTCGCACACTAGCTTCATACACGAAACAAACGCTTAGACGAATTCGCCAAGATGTCAATAACGAACTCGCAATCCCCAGCAACCAAAGGTGGTTCAGATCCAAGGGAGCTCGCCGAGAGTGGGCAAGCGAACGCAAACAGCCAGTCCGCATTGGAGGCGGAAGCGGGCAGATCTGTCCCTACAGGAAACCAAACAACCGCCAATACCAACTCGACCGACCCGGCAACACCGACAGCTTTCGATCAGCTCAAAGCAATGCTCGAGCAGTTGCTCAAGCAATCGCAGAATCAGGAAACCATCAACAGCAACCTGACCGCCGAGATCAAGGCGTTGTCGACAGCTTGTCAATCTCAAGGTCTACCTCACGGTGCTATACGTCGCGTCACCCCGATCGCTCTTAACTTCTCTCCAGCGGCCTCGCCTTCAGCTCGCGGGGCTCGCGAAGATCATACGCCTCTTAGAGACGGGGCCATCCTCGTCGCAGATACAACTGGAGGTATAGTTGCAATCGCAGATGATCTAGAAGGACGCCAATTCGGAACCACTCAACCCAGTCGGCCGACCAGTCGTGTCCAAAGTCGGGATGAGGGTGAAATTGCAGAGAATGCGCGATGAATGGAGCAGGCCGAAGCCCCGACCAATCGCGGAGCTACCGCTTCGCAGTAAAGGGAGATGGACGAGCTCAAAGACATCATGCAGCAGACAGCTCGCGACCTTAAGGATATGAGGTCACAGGTCCATCGCGCCACAAGCAAGGCGCCAGAGATCGACCGCGTCCTTGAAGAAGCTCGCACTACTCCTTTCACCGCACGAATAACAAAGGCGCGTCTATTCGATCTGAGGAAGCTCAGGCTTCCAATTTATGATGGCAAGGGCGACCCCACGGAGCATATTAGAGCTTTCTCAATCGCTATGGGGCGAGCCAATTTCCGACTCGACGAAATCGACGTTGGTTGCTGCCTCATCTTCGTGGAACACCTCAAGGGGGCAGCTCTCTATTGGTTCACAGGGATAAAGAAGAATTCGATTGACAGCTTCGCGCAGCTCTCCGAAGCGTTCCTAAAGCAGTACGCAATCTTAATCAAGCGCAGGACGTCCGAGGTTGATCTTTACACCATTTCGCAAGCGGCTAGCGAACCCCTCGGAGTTTTTATCGAGCGCTTTAAGGCAATGCTTACTCAGGTGAAGGGGATTGACGACCAATCTGCACTGAGCGTGCTTCGAAAGGCTCTGTGGTACGACCCGGATTTCCGAAAGGAGATGACGATCAACGAGCCCTCGTCTATTCAAGATGCGCTTTATCGCGCCAACGGCTTCGCAAAAAGCGAGGATGAAACAAGAGTTCTGGGCCAGAAGTACGGAAAGGCCAAAGTTCCCGATCCGCGAGTAGCCCCAGCTACAGCGAAGAAGAAGCCAGGCAACTTTGTGCAGCACGAGGGAGGTTTTAAGGGTGTCCATAACTACCAGGTGGACTCGCCCGGCTTCGGTCGAGGAAGGGGGCGAGGTCGCGGAAATGGTACTCCAGGTCGTAATAACGGCAATACGTGGATAAGGAACTCGCCTTACGACGAATCCGCATATTGCGACTTTCACAAAATGGGCGGACATTCAACGACTGACTGCCGAGTACTCGGAATGCGACTCGCAGCAAAGCTTGCCGCCGGAGAGCTCAGAGGAAATATAAATGTTAACGATTTTCAGCTCGAGCAATTCGACGATGCAAGAGAAGGAGACGGTTCGTCTGGGGACAATAACGACGAGGTCCACCTCAGCCGGCAAAACAATAGTGATGGCCGAAGAGGCTCGAAACAAAAAATCTGCAACATGATCATGGGCAGCTCGCGTTATTGTTCAAACACCATCTCGTCAATCAAAGCTTATCAACGACGGGCTGAGGTAGGAGCGAACAAACCTATACCGTCCAAGTTTCCAAACGATGTTATCCAGTTCGAAGAGAATGAGATCGATAATATTGACAAACCTCACGACGACCCGCTTGTTATCCGACTCGCCGTCGCAGAATGGGACACGGGTTGCGTTTTGATCGATACTGGAAGCACAGTCGACATCATTTTCGCTGATGCTCTTAAGCGTATGGAAATTGACCTCGCTCAGGTCGAATCCTATCCCAAGCCTTTGACCGGATTCAATGGCGAGACGACAATGACACTTGGAACGATCAAACTTCCAGTGTGTACAGAAGGAGTAACAAAAATAGTGGAGTTCGCGGTCTCGGACAACCCGACGATTTACAACGTGATAATGGGAACCCCTTGGCTCAATTCGATGCGCGCCGTCGCCTCGACGTACCATCTCTGCCTTAAGTTTCCAACAAAAATCAGGATAAAAACAATCAGAGGAAGTCAGTCGGTGTCGCAGTCTTGCTTTATGACCGCGCACAAACAAAGGAATCAGGCGGCAGTACCCGTTCCGAGCGAGCCGCGAAAAAAGCTCAAAACGGACAGGGAGCCCGTCAAGGAAATCTCAGACGTTTTGTAGCAACTACAGATCGCGGAAGCCGCCGAAGAAGGAGCGAGTCCGACATGCGAACCCGTCATATCGGTTTGCATTGACGACGAGTTCCCTGAAAAATGTGTGGAGATTGGGGCAACGCTTGATGAAGCCGTCAGGCTTGAACTCGTCAAATTCTTTAAGAGGAACGTTAGCACTTTCGCATGGGCCACAGAGGATATGCCCGGGATCGACATCGACATCATCTGTCACGAGTTGAAAGCGATTCGACCTTCAAACCCATAAAACAGAAGCGAAGGCGACTCGGACCGGACAGATCCCAAGCGGTGAACGACGAAGTAGAAAGACTCTTGCGAGCCGGTTCGATCGCTGAGGTCAGATATCCAGATTGGCTCGCTAATCCAGTCGTCGTGAAGAAGAAAAATGGGAAGTGGCGAGTCTGTGTGGACTTCACGGATTTGAACAAGTCGTGCCCAAAAGACAGTTTCCCTCTTCCTCATATCGACCGCCTCGTCGAGTCGACATCTGGGAATAAGCTGCTATCATTTATGGATGCTTTCTCCGGCTACAATCAAATTTTTACGCACCCCGGCGATCGCGATAAAACATATTTCATTACAGATCGCGGGATCTATTGCTATAAGCTCATGGCGTTCGACCTTAAGAACGCTGGGGCTACTTATCAGCGAATGGTGAAGAGGATGTTCGAAGGCCTCCTCGGCAAGACAATGGAGGTATACATTGACGATATGCTCGTCAAATCGGTCGAGGAAAAGGACCATGTCGGCCACCTCGCAGAATGCTTTGCACTACTGAACATGTATAACATGAAGCTCAATCTGGCTAAGTGTCATTTCGGCGTGACATCAAGCGAGTTCCTCGGCTATATGGTAACTCGTCGCGGGATCAAGGCAAATCCGAAGCAAATCCATGCGCTAATCCAGATGGCCTCGCCTAAAACAAAAAGGGAAGTACAACGATTGACCGGAAGAGTCGCAGCATTGAACAGATTCATCTCGCGCTCTACTGACAAATGCTTGCCTTTTTATGAAACGCTTAAGGATAAAAAGGGACTAGCTCGATAGGCCTTCGAGTGGACAGAAAAATGCGAAGAAGCCTTCCAGAAATTGAAGCAATATCTCGCTACTCCACCTGTTTTGACCAAACCTATAACTGGCGAGCCGCTCTACCTTTACATCGCGGTCTCTGCCTCGGCAGTCAGTGGATCTTTAACCGATGCGGAAACAAGATATCCTCTGACAAAAAAATTAGCACTCGCGGTTATTACGTCAGCTCGCAAACTCCGACCTTATTTCCAATCGCACTCGATCGTGGTTCTTAGCACCTTTCCACTACGAGGTGTTCTCCACAACCCAACTCAATCTGAGAGACTCGCCAAGTGGGCCATCGAATTAAGCGAGTTCGATATAGAGTATCGGAGTATGACAACAATCAAGGCACAAGTATTGGGTTATTTTCTAATCGAACTACCAGAGGCAGCGACCTCGTCAGAAAGCGATAATAAAGACTTATCCCAAATCTGGCAGTTACATGTCGACGGCTCATCATCTAAGCATGGATCGGGAGTAGGCATTCGACTTTCGTCACCCGACGGAGAATCTCTGGAACAGTCATTCCGCCTTGGCTTCAAAGCATCGAACAATGAGGCAGAATACGAGGCCTTACTCGCGTGTCTTCGATTGGCTATGGCTCTTAAGATGACAAGGATATAAGCCTTTTGCGACTCGCAGCTCGTCGTGAATCAGTACAACGGCGAGTATGCAACAAAAGACGAACGCATGGAAGCATACCTCGCACTCGTCAAGACATTAACGGCGAATTTCGAATTCTTTACCTTAACAAGAATTCCAAGGGCAGAGAACTCGCAAGCAGATGCCCTCGCTTCACTCGGCTCGTCGGCGCAGCCCGACAAAGATCTTCAAAGAATCGTCAGGGTTGAGGTCATCGAGAAACCAAGTATCGAACTCGCCAGGGAAGTCAACGTACTGACGAGATCTCAAGCCAGGAAGCGGAAGACAGATCTTGACAACAGCTCGCCCACTCGCTCCGCAACAGATACAATGGATCTCGACCAGTCCGACGCAGTCGAGGCAGACGAAACAACGGATGTGATGGCGAAAAGCAATAGGCTAGACCCTGGCAATACGAATTTTAACCTTGGTCTTCTCCCCGAACAGCTCGAAGAATTGCCAGAGGATGCTTACCCGAATAGCGAGGAGCCGCCACCAGCGTACGAAATCGTCGATATTCCCATTTACGACGAGACCACAGTCTATGGTTGTGATACTAAAAGGATGGCAGACATTCGCGGGTATCTTGCAGACGGCGAGGTGCCAGAAGACAAATGGTCGGCTCGCAAGCTAAAGGCGCAGTCATCACGTTTCATTCTGTTCCACGGGAAGTCTTCAAGTGGCGACTGTCTGGACCACTCCTCGTCTGCGTCGAGGGTGAAACAGCTCGCAAGATAATACACGAAGTTAATGGCGGATCCTGCGGAAACCATTTGGGAGGTCGCTCACTCGCCATTCGAATTAAACGACATGGATATTTCTGGCCAACAATGATAAAAGACTGCGAGCTGTTCGCGGTAAAATGCGAGAAATGTCAACGCCATGGTCCTTTCCTCCATCTACCTACAGAGTTTTTATAAACGACTTAAATGTCTACACGCGATAGTTGTTACAACTCGATCAACTTGCTAAACGACTTAACTGTCTACACACGACTCGTCGTTATTACTGACCATAATAACGATCTAAAACACTTCATCGCAAAGTTTACCAATACATCCAAAGTGGATAAAGCGCGCTATATAAATTTAGAGTTCATCACTGGAGCGGATGTGTTCAGTGGAATACGACAGTAAACTAGGGTGTTCGTCTCGCAAACCCAGTTATACTTAACACTGGTCGAACTTGGCAAATATAATCTGGTCAGAGATTATAATCGGGTAAGAGATTCTGTGGAATCCATCTATACTCCAAAATTTGCTTTAAGTAAACAAACTATAACAGGCCTAGCTGACGAGCTATAACAGGCCTCGCCAAACATGGCGAATTTTGCGGCGACACTATCAGTGTTTCGCCTCTAAGCGTCTCAAAACCGCATTGCCTCTAAGCGTCATAAAACCACATCGCCTCCAAAGCGCCTTAAAACCGCATCGCCTCTAAGCCACTTTAAAACACCTTGCTAAGCAAGCCCTAACAGGTCTCGCTAAAAATGGCGAATCTAAAAACGATAAAACATGTCGCAAGAAATCCAAATTTTTCATAAAATATTTGTGTTCGACCAACCAGGCAGATAAATGTCACAAGTTGGATAAAGCCGTCCAGGCACCGAAACAAAAACAAGTCTTAAAACCTTAGCAAAACAAAAGGAAAACAAAAAATAATTACAAGGTGGATTAGGCGACCAGCTTGCCATCTTCGACACCTTTTTCTTCGACGACAAGCTCGCCCTCTTCAACTCTTTCTTCGGCTAAGACAACCTTACTATCCGAACTCGCGGCCTAGCCTGTCTTCGGATCCTGCTCTAAATGAACCGGCTCGTACTGAAGCTCAGTTACTACAGCTTCATCGGGATCGACAGTCTTATCGGGCTCGCCTGACTCGCTGTCGCTCAGCTCCTCGCTCGCGCTTTGTAGCCGCATACCCAGAGAGCCGTCATTAGAGCCGGAAGCTACATTAATACCAACAGACTTAGCGCTAACTTCGACTCGCGGAGAAACAACGATATCTGCTACATTAATGGGGACGACGTAATTCATACCTAATATCTTCTTCAAGTCGACAACCATCGCATCGAAGATCTCGTCAGCTTTTTCGAACAATGCCATATTCTCGACTAACAGAGCACGTTCGACCTTAGGGTCGAAAGGTTCCTCAGTACTCTCAATGTCGTCATGAAGTTGGAGGTTGGACTCCGCCTGCACGAGATGGACCATTTTCGTAATCGGCTTCTTCATCAGTTTACGAAACATCTCGTTAGCACGGTCCAATTTGGCTTGAACCCCAGCCGTCGCAGATCGCCTCGCAGACGTAGCTGCCGCTTCGAGATCCTTCTCGCGGCTCGCATTCAGAGCAGATAATTCTGCCTCCAGCTCGGCATTTTTATCCTCGGCCTTCTTCTTCTCAAGACCAACTCTTTGAAGATGCACGCCCAAGTCGTCCGAGCTCTTCTTGTACGCGTCGCGCTCAGCAGCGAGTACACCCATCTTATCCGCGAGCTCCTTCCTCTCGTTTTCTTCTTTCCTCCTGGCCTCGTCGATAAAGGCTTGCCTGGACCTCTCCTCTTGGTCATATGCTATGACCATCCTGTTGCAATGGGCGAGGGCCTGCAAAGGGGACAAAATATGAGAAAAAGAACGAGGCGGATCAGATGGAATAAATAAGGATTTACCTTGGCCTGGCGAGACGCGAACTCCTTATAGAGCTTGCTCTTTACCAACATCTCCGGAATGGGAATGTTGTCGCCTGGGTAAGTAATCTTAGCCATTAGGCAGTAGCGGCAGACGGGTCATCGTACAGCTCGACGGATTTCCAGATCGCGGACCTGGAGGAATAGGCTGGCCTGGAGACAGAGTCGGAAGTTCGCGACGAGCTTTCTTCTTATCGCAACTTTACCCTTGCCCTTGACAGCGGCAGAGTGTTTTCGTTTTCGAGTCAATTGTTGCTCAGACTCGACGGACACGTCCTCAATGGTAGTTGGCTATAAAGGAATAATAGCCAACGTACCACTCGCACCTACGGCTGCCACCTCGTCATTATTGGCAGTAGGAGTACTTTCTTTGTCGATGCTCCGCTCGGACGTCTCGACAGTAGAAACAACGGCCTTCGGATCGACCTTTTGCTTAGCCTTCGCGGCTTTCTGCTTGGCGATATCGCGGAAAGTAGGCTTTGGCGGCATTATTTCGAGATCTTCGGACTCGCTTTGATCAGGCATGTCTTCCTCGTTGTTTAAAATAGACTCGCGAGCTCGAACAACTCTCCGATGATGGAAGTGACGATTCCAAAGATACTTCCGAGCCTTCAACTTGTTGAACAGATCCTCGATTCCGGCAACAGGAGTGAATAGCGGTATGCTAGCTGTGAAAGCAAGTGAACAAAAAGTTAATATAAAACATAAGGAAGCAGTTCGCGCGATTAACATCGAGAAAGTCTACCAAGTGTTCCCCACTTCGCCACCACCAAGTGTTCTTCTTTGACAGACGCAGCCGATATCAGTACAAAGAAGAATCTCTTTCGCCTACTGTGGTCTTTGTTCGGAAAGTCATCTAAAATCTTTAACATGGGTCGACTCGCCAAATTATACAACCTCTTGCCGCTCGGGTCGGCATGCTTGCGAAACTCGAGGAAATTATGAAGATGACGAACTCCAATGGGTTCGCCACATTCGGCAGCTCGATCCGACCAGTTGACGAACTCCTCTGGTGTTGATCTGTGCAAGCGCGATTTTGTGAACCCGCATGTACCGCAGGACCAACGCTGGAATGGGGAATGTAAGGTAACAATTCCTAAACCAACATTCATAAGCGGTGAATGTGCCGATGGGCGGATCATCTTCTCGCTGCTAAGGAGTCGGCGCAATCATCTCGACCGCGTCGGTGATTCCACATTCTTGGCGAAGGATTGCCAGGGAATCCTCATCGCACCACGAAGAGCCTGGAGGTGGGCGTTGTTTTTGCCTCGACTTCGTCTTTTTCTTGACCACCTCGGCCACTCCGGATCCAATCCAGGCGTCCAATCTTTCTGCTTCTATGAGCGAGTTGTACTCCCAAGCACATTCTTCGACCTTTACTCGAGGAGGCAGCTCGGCAGGGCTAAGCGACTCGTCGCGGAGTTGTGGAATTTCCACGACTAGCCTCTGCTCATTAGTAGCAGAAGCCTCGCCAATTTGCGAAGGGTGTGAGGTCCCAATTCCCTCTTGATAATCAGGTCGCAGAGATCGCATCGGTGAAGCAATCTCCCTCGTCTCGCGACATTGCCTTAAGATAGGGGAGGGATAGGAGAACAATTCGGCAAGAGGAGTATGACCTCCAACTCGATCCTCTCGACTAAAAGGACTCGCCTCCTCGCGACCAGAGGTGCTCGTCTACTCATGACCACGAAATTGGCCACAACTTTAACTCGCGTCAACAGTCAACTCGCTATTTTCCGAGTATACCCAGATCAACTTTTCCTCCTCGGCAAGCTCGGCAGACTTAATCGAATTCGTTGACGACATTATTTTTGGATCAAAAATTGGACTCAATTTTCTTCTTAAGAACACGACGGCGGTGGTGAAGAACACGGAGGCGACGAAGTGATGGGACGGAAAAAAACCCTATCAACACTTGAAAGAAAAACGAGAGAAAAGAGAGAGAGAGCAAACCTGTTTTCGGAGAAATAAGAATTATGGGAAGTATCTAAGGAGCATCGCTCCTTATAAAGGCATTTTTGGCGATTCGAGTTTCGAGGTGGGCCTCATTTTATTTTGGGCCGAGAATCTGGGCTTAAAGTATCATAGTTTCATAGGGAACCAGACCGACTTGCGATGCCTCAACTTCGTATTAGCTCGAAAATGCGACCTCGCGAGCTGATCCTCTGATTTTGTTCGCGACTTCAGGATTTCACTTTCTCAAGACTTCGATTCTCAGCGATTACCATGACCTCGCAGTAGCGGTGGAATTGTTCAAGTCGCACCTTCGAAACTTACTTAAATCGATCTCTACATCAAAATCTTCTTCATCAGATCAACTCGCGACCTCGCGACTTCGTCAGATCAACTCGCGACGTCGCACTCGATCAAATCGCGACTTCATCAGGTCAACTCGCGACTTCATCTTCATCAGATCAACTCGCGACTTCGTCAAATCAACTCGCGACTTCATCAGATCAACTCGCGACTTCATCTTCATCAGATCAACTCGCGACTTCATCAGATCAACTCGCGACTTCATCTTCATCAGATCAACTCGCGACTTCATCTTTATCAGTTCAACTCGCGACTTCGTCTCGCCACTTCTCAGATTCGAAGTCGACTCGCAGATAACTAGTATCGATCGGCTCTCCGAATTTGGGACTCGACGATAATGACGACTTGAACGAGTGTGTGACTTGTGCTCTTTTCCCCTTGGTTTGGTTTTTTCCCACCGGGTTTTCTGGACAAGGTTTTTACCGAGGCTTGTTCACACACTTATACGTCTTCGTCTCGCCGCCTAGCATCGTATCGGCCGGTTCGCCGAAGTTGGAAACAATCTCGTCATCTCGCCAAAACCGATTTGTGACTTCACTTCGTCATCTCGCGGTTAATCACTCGAATCACCTCGCGTCATCAACAACTCGCAGATCACGAGCACGATCGGCTCGCAACTTCATCTACTGATCGTCTCGTCAACTCGCATCTTCAAAAGCAGCTCGCGTATGACGAGCTTGATCGGCTCGCGACTTCGCAGGATCGAAATCGACTCGCTCGTAACGTCACACTTGTTTAACTCGCCGAAATTGGGTACAAATCATATCATCTAGGCTCGGCAGCATCATCATTAACACGTAAACCGTCTAAACGGAAATCGATTCCTCACTCGAACACCCTTACTTCAACACTTTTATTTATAAAACTGTTGAACTGGGGGGCTAACTGTAGGGGTCAAATCTCCCCTATAAGAATCGATAAGCCTAAAACGACGTCGTATTCGCCAAACCGGCCCAACGGTCAAAGTCCAGAAGACAGAGGCCCGTTAACGGCCCATCACTGTTTGTCTCAACCGAATTGTTTTTCTCTATAAATAAGCATGTACTCGAATCACCTCGCGTCATCAACAACTCGCAGATCACGAGCACGATCGGCTCGCAACTTCATCTACTGATCGTCTCGTCAACTCGCATCTTCAAAAGCAGCTCGCGTATGACGAGCTTGATCGGCTCGCGACTTCGCAGGATCGAAATCGACTCGCTCGTAACGTCACACTTGTTTAACTCGCCGAAATTGGGTACAAATCATATCATCTAGGCTCGGCAGCATCATCATTAACACGTAAACCGTCTA
>CAUYWE010000072.1:15000-16119 GCA_963576765.1 Draba incana | reverse complement strand
CGTCGTTCGGACCGCCTTGAATTATAATTACCACCGAGCGGCGGGTAGAATCCTTTGCAGACGACTTAAATACGCGACGGGGTATTGTAAGTGGCAGAGTGGCCTTGCTGCCACGATCCACTGAGATTCAGCCCTTTGTCGCTAAGATTCGACCCTCCCCATTTTTATAAACATGTTTTTATCACTTGCCCCATTCAATCATTTGTTCCTCCCTTAAACTAAAAACAACACTTCACCATTTTTCAAGTATTTAGAAAAATCTAGGTGAGGTTCAAGTTTTATACTTGGTGAAAAATAGCCAAGAACTAAGAAAAATCGAACCGCCTAAGTATGGTACCGCGGGTAAGGATTAAGAAGCCTAAGTATGGTACCGCGGGTAAGGATTCATAAGCCTAAGTATGGTACCAAAAGCCAAAGTAAGGTACCGCGGGTAAGGATTAAGAAGCCTAAGTATGGTACCGGCCTATGTATGGTACCAATGTAAGGATTCTATGGTACGAAGAAAATCCTAAGTATCGAAGAATTAACTTGATTTAAACTCTTAACTATTACAAATATCGGATGTGATTTTGTTGGATGGAAACATCACCAATGCATTCATAAAGAGTTGAGGATGTGAAGTCACTAACAAGAGTTAAGGATGAGTCATCCCAATCTTGTAAAACAAAGAAAACTAAAAGTCCTTCAAAAATTATGAAACTTCACCATAAAATAGGATTTATTATCCTAATGAAGCATGCAAAAAATCAGATCAAAATTCCAAGTATTTTGATTTTTATGGGGGTAGTGACTCCTCAAACATATTAATGTATACTGGTGCCAGATCTTGAAATGGCACTAATGCTATATATAGGGGGGGTGGTGTCTCCCTTGAACCGAGGTTCAGAGTTCCGCGTGACGAGCATCGGGACGGATCATCCAAGAGTCCGGACGACAAAAAAATAGGATCATCCCGGACCGGGATGAGCATCGGGACGGATCATCGCGTGTCGGGACGAGCATCGGGAAGGATCATCGCGTACCGGGACGAGCATCGGGACTGATCAAAAAAAAAAATAAAAACAAAATAGGGATGGATCATCGCGTGTCGGGACGGTTCATCGCGTGCCGGGACAAGCA
>CAUYWE010000071.1:20000-21201 GCA_963576765.1 Draba incana | reverse complement strand
GGCACTAATGCTATATATAGGGGGGGTGGTGTCTCCCTTGAACCGAGGTTCAGAGTTCCGCGTGACGAGCATCGGGACGGATCATCCAAGAGTCCGGACGACAAAAAAATAGGATCATCCGGACCGGGATGAGCATCGGGACGGATCATCGCGTGTCGGGACGAGCATCGGGAAGGATCATCGCGTACCGGGACGAGCATCGGGACTGATCAAAAAAAAAAAATAAAAACAAAATAGGGATGGATCATCGCGTGTCGGGACGGTTCATCGCGTGCCGGGACAAGCATCGGGACTGATCAGTGCGTGCCGGGACGAGCATCGGGACGGATCATCGCATGTCGGGACGAGCATCGGGACGGATCATCGCGTGCCGGGACGAGCATCGAGACGGATCACAGTACCGCAGGACTGTGTCATGGTACCGCAGGACTGTCCCCTGGTACCGCAGGACGTATTCTCTCGGACCAAAATTTGAGTCTCGTCCCAAATTTTGATTTTTCCCGACCTGCATGGGATTTTTTACGTTCGAACCTTTAAAATATATCAATAAAGAGTGTAGGATGTCAAGTGACGAACAAAAGTTTCCATGAAACTGAGGTTTGGCCATGAAATTACGGATTTTGTAAAATAAAAACAAAATAGTGAAAGTGCCTAAAAAAATCTGAAACTTTACCATAAAATAGGATTTATTATCCTTATGAAGCATGCAAAAACTCAGATCAAAATTCAAGTATTTTTTTTTTTATGGGGGTAGTGACTCCTCAGACACATTAATGTATACTGGTGCCATATCCGAAAATGGCACTAATGCTATATAGGGGGGTGGTAGTCTCTGAGGCCAGATGAGACTGAGGGATGGGACTGAGGGATGGTATTGAGGGAATGGGGATGGATGGCCGGACCCGATGGATGACGATGGACAGCCGGAATTGTTGGACGAGCGGTTGCCGGAATTTTTTCCGGCGACTTTCCGGCGATAATTTTTCCTAGTCTTTCTGATTCCCCCTAGGCTGGATGGTCGCGCTTTGACGGGGGAGCTTGGATCCACCTAGGTTTTGCCCCGGGGATTTGATGGATTTGTGCACTTCCTATGATGGATCAAATTGAGCACGCTGGTCCGAAATGGGTTAGGCTGGTCTAGGACTGTCCGAGGGAATTTTTGTATTGACAAAGGCCAATTAGAACTGAGGGTGGTAAATGG
>CAUYWE010000068.1:2500-58809 GCA_963576765.1 Draba incana | reverse complement strand
TCCAACTTGAAATTCAAGTGTCACGAGGCATTTCTAACTACTCTTCCTTTTAGGTATGTGGAGCCAAGCATACGTCCCGACGACAGTCGCTATGGAGAGAACCCCAATAGGCTTCAAAGACACACTCAGTTTCAGGTCATTTTAAAACCTGACCCTGGAAACTCCCAAGACCTCTTTCTCAACAGTCTCTCTGCTTTAGGTACCCAACCTTTTCTCTTCTCACATTTCAACTACTGAGGCAATTCACAGCTTTCTTTAATATTTCTGTTTCCCCTTGGTCATTTTGTGGACTGTTTGTTGCTATCTTTATATATTGATTTTGCTCGACATCTGATTTTGTCAAGGTCATCTATATGGTACATGAGACTGCCTCAGAGGATTCAGATAATGTTTTCTTATGTGGTCTTTACAGGTATTGATGTGACTGAACACGATATCCGATTTGTGGAAGACAATTGGGAGAGTCCGGTAATGTGCAGATTCTTAAAATTAAATATGTAGTGTCTCGGTATAGTCTTCAACGTGACTGTCATTTTAATGACTTACAGGTGCTTGGTGCTTGGGGTTTAGGATGGGAGATTTGGATGGATGGTATGGAAATCACGCAATTTACTTACTTTCAGCAGGTAATTTTATTTTATGTAAACAATCTCTGACAGGAAATGCTAGATTAAGGTCTGCAATAGTTTTTATTGTCCACTCTTGAGTATATTTTCTGCATCCGTTGTTATAAAACGGTAATTGTAAACTTTGCTTCTTTCTAGGCTGGAAGTCTTCAGTTGTCTCCAGTATCTGTTGAAATAACTTATGGACTTGAGCGCATCCTTATGTTGCTTCAGGTCAGTTTTGTACTCCCTATTTTTTATTAAGAAGTCTCTTATTATTCATGTACTCATATATCCTTTTAGCTCCCTTCTGTTTGGCTTATGTTCTCCTTTGTTTTAACTGGCAGGAAGTTGACCATTTCAAAAAGATCTTATATGCTGATGGAATTACTTACGGGGAGCTCTTCTTGGAGAATGAGTATAAGACTGATATTCTTTTATGGATTTTCATCATACATTAGCAAAACTATTCTGTTTTGATCCTGTTTCGAGACTGATTCTTGGATTACATTTACAGGAAGGAAATGAGCTCGTATTATTTAGAGCATGCTAGCGTGGATCGTCTTCAAAAGCATTTTGATTATTTTGAAGAAGAAGCACATGCCTTGCTTGCGTTAGGCCTTCCAATCCCTGCGTATGTTTATCACATTCTTTTATTATTGTCCACATTCTTCTCCATAGTTAACAACTACCTTTTGAATTTAAAAATTTTTTTGGGGACATGCTAGGTATGACCAGCTTCTGAAGACGTCTCACGCTTTTAACATCTTAGACGCTAGAGGTTTCATTGGTGTAACTGAGCGTGCTCGGTATTTCAGTCGAATGCGTAGGTAAAGATCTTTTCCAGTTTGTGACACTGTATTATTGAGTAATCCAACAAGCTTGATTACCGGAGTGGAGGTGCTTTAAATAAGTCTTTACTCAATGTGCGTTTTTTTTCTTTCCTTTTGGGCATTTTCAATGAAGAATAGCTTGGCTCGCCAATGTGCCCAACTGTGGTTAAAGACACGCGAATCACTTGGGCATCCTCTTGGTGTTGCCTCTGAACATGTTCCTCCCATTCATCACAGAGCTGCTTTGGAAAAAGTGGCTGAAAAGGTTAGCCTGTTTTGTAATGCGAGAATTCACAATTGATACTTTGTGGCTAATTATTTCTTTCTGATGACGCATTAGAAATTAGGATGCGAAATAACTTCAGCATTAGTTGCTTTTATGGTCTATTTACAATTTAAGAAAACATTTCTGTAAGTTGTCAAATAAGTTATGTTTCCTTTCTTTGTTGTTTTTGTGGTGCTCAACACAGGTCCCTGAGGATCCAAGATCGTTTATCATTGAGATAGGGACTGAAGAGATGCCACCTCAAGATGTTGTCAATGCTAGCGAACAAGTAAATGTTTATTTCATATGGAGTAACTTGAAATTCTCTCTGTTACTTACTCGCTCACACACACTTTTGTGGCCGCTCATGTTGTAACATATAGACTTTCCAAACTCCTCCCTAGATTATTTTGCTCTGCTTTTTGTTTGTCCTTTTGTGTTATAATCTTTTGACGTTAAATACAGTCCTTGGTAATATTGCAGCTCAGGGTCTTAGTTTTACAATTACTAGAAAGCCAAAGACTGGAGCATGGTGTCGTGAAAGCATTTGGCACTCCTCGAAGGCTAGTGGTACTCAATAAGATTTTTCATTATACATATTATTGCTAATTGATGTCAGCTATATTAAAACATGAATCCAGTTTAGAGAGAGACGATTAGTTGACACCAAATCTTCCTATTTATTCTTTAGCATTGTAGTTCACTTTTCAAATTTTGGCTTATGATACTTATTTCAGCATGGCTCACTTTCTATCTATGGTTGTGAAAACTTAAGAGACGTATCTACAGTTTTTGGGTTATTGTAGTTGAATCATGGAACCCTTGAAGCTTTTTGGAATTCATTGTTCCTCTTTAAAGCAGTTTCAAGCAAAGTCCTTTTTTCAGGTTGTTGTTGATGCGATGTCTTCTAAACAGCTGGAAGAGGAGGTTGAAGTTCGAGGACCCCCTGCTTCTAAAGCGTTTGATGATCAAGGAAATCCTACAAAGGTCTTTGTGTTTCCTTCTGCTCCTTTGCATCTCAGGTTTAGGACGGCTAAGATATTAAATTAACTAGTGAACATTTTAAGTAGGTGTTTGAATTTAAGAAAAAAAGTGTCTGGATCATTTATCTATTGGCCCTTAGCTTTTGTATTATGTTTGCTTTTTTTTATAGCGTATACTACTGCCTAAAGATATGTAGCTATTAATATTCCCGTTGATCTTCCCTGCCAGGCTGCAGATGGTTTTAGTCGAAGGTATGGCGTGCCATTGGATCAATTGTACAGAAAAGTTGCTGGTGGGTACATCTATATCAGCCAATCTTGTTACCCAACTTCTGACTGCTTTCTTTTTTTTTTTTTTTGTTTGCTAGGCTGAGATTTTTCCTTCTTTGTTTTGTTTTTTCATTGTATCATTTTGTACTTCTTACCAGGAAAGACAGAATATGTTCATGCACGAATTATAGAGCCAGCTCGACTTGCTTTAGAGGTTCTTTTTCTCGACTCCTCTTGTTATGCATAGGGACTGGTTTTTCTACTTGCATGACAGAAAAGTCCATGAAAGATATAGTCTAACCATTAATTTAGAAAATTGTTGATGTTCACATTTTTTCGCTGGCTTAAGTTGCTTTTCATATGGGTAACGTTGTATTTTTTGTGTTCTAAGTCCTTTACTTCACTATATTGGTATCTACAATTTTTTTTTTTGGGGATCTTATCTGTTATAGGTTCTGTCAGAAGATTTACCTGGTATACTGGCTAAAATATCGTTCCCAAAGTCAATGCGCTGGAACTCTTCGGTAAGTAACACACACACATATACATATATATATATATGTATATATAGTTCACATAGCGGAGGTTCAGGTGTAGATCAAGGAGTTTTAATTACTGCTATATATCTTGTGCTGTCATAAGCAGGTAATGTTTAGCAGGCCGATTCGCTGGGTTATGGCCTTACACGGGGATCTGGTTGTGCCATTCTGCTTTGCTGGCGTCACAAGGTATGTTTACCCTTTGCCGTCGCTTTTGTTGGCACAATAAATGTTGGAATCTCAGTTTCCTATATATTTAAATCTTAATACCACCAATTTTCCTCTGTCATTTCTTATGGATATCTGGAAGAATGTCATATGCAAAATATTTGTAAACCAACAACAATTTGTTATAAATGTTCTATCTTCAAACTGCAGCGGAAATGTATCTTTCGGACTTCGTAATACTGCTTCAGCCACACTAGTGGTAAGAATTTACCATGCACTGTTGTCTGTAGGCATATGGATGCCATGCGTGCTTTATGATCTTTCTAAATATTGGCAGGTCAACACTGCAGAGTCCTATGAAGATATGATGAGGAATGCTGGAATCAATATTGAGATTGAGGCATGGCCTTCATATGTTCTTCTCTTTCCGTAACTTTCTGCTGGGGTTCAAATTTCTTTTGTTATAGATTTTCATCGTTTTACAGGAAAGGAAAAAAATAATTCTTGAGAAGTCAAATGTACTAGCACAAAGTGTTAATGGGCGCGTTATTCTCCAGCAGAACTTACTTAATGAGGTAACTTATGGTGTTGTCAGTAATATGATTTGCCATATGACTCCAAGAAGTTATCTTTACATCATAATACCTACAAGTTATGTTAAATTCATGGTGTTCTCCAGGTTGCAAATCTCGTCGAAGCTCCTGTGCCATTAATTGGGAAGTTTAAGGAATCATTTTTAGAACTTCCAGATGAGCTATTAACTATTGTAAGCTTTTCAGAAACTAAGATTGGTTTTTATATAATGTAACCTGCTCATAATATCTGTTTACTTTCTTGTGATTTTTCAACAAGTATGCTTATCTAATTCATGATGGCCTTACTCTGGTTTAATCACTCTAGGTTATGCAGAAGCACCAGAAGTATTTTGCCATTACTGATGAGAGTGGACAACTATTGCCCTACTTTATTGCTGTGCGAGACTCTAGCCTTGCACTATGTTCTGTCGCATGTTTTTTACTTTAAATGGCATAAAAAAAAATTTAATGGCTGATAAAACAGAGTGTGACTTTGTATAGGTTGCCAATGGTGCAATAAATGAGGATGTGGTGAAGAAAGGAAATGAAGCAGTTCTCAGGTTGGGATGTGTCATAAGTGGATCTTTACTCAACTGATAGATGGAGTTGATCCTTCTTGTCACTTTTTATCTGTTATAGCTATTTGCACGGACCTACTTATAAGCTGTCAAGTCTTGGTGGTGGATCATATTAAAAATACCAATGGTCATGTTTTACTTTTGCAGAGCTCGTTATGAAGATGCAAAATTCTTCTATGAGATGGACAAGAGTAAAAGATTTTCTGAATTTAGAGATCAGCTAAAGGGAATTCTTTTTCATGTAAGTCTTGCCTTCTAGTACATATCTTAGGCATTGAAAACAATAATACATTACAAGAATGCCTTACTTTTCTTTCAATGCACTTACAAGTAACAAATACAAACCATATATTAGTGACTACAATGGCACATATAACTCAAGCTTTTCATCCATGTTTATGTGAATTAATAGGAAAAGCTGGGGACTATGCTGGATAAGATGAACCGTCTAGAAAAGATGGTAACTAAGCTTTGCTCAGCCCTCGAAATTGATGAAGATCTGCTTCCGGTTGTGGAGGAAGCTGCCTCACTTGCCATGTCAGACCTTGCAACTGCTGTAGTTACAGAATTTACAGCGCTGTCAGGAACCATGGCTCGTCATTATGCTCTTAGAGATGGCTATTCAGAACAGGTAGACATTAGCTACTAGCCGACTATGGTATATATTTATGAGCATGTGTTCTATTTATATATGATAATTGTTTGCCCTGGGATGCAGGTTGCAGAAGCGTTGCTGGAAATTGCACTTCCCAGGTTTTCTGGGGATGTCATCCCAAAAACAGATGCAGGAATGGTTTTGGCAATTGCTGATAGGTAATCTGAATCCCTTAAGTTTTGGTGTCTCCCATTTTTTTTTCTATGCCAAGCGGTGTGTGCCATGTGAACTCAAAGTATCGTTGCTGAATTGGCGAAGAATTAAACTGCAAATACTTATGATATGGTATCTGTGATCATATATACCAACACTAACGCTGGTTTCTTGAACTTCAGATTGGATAGCCTTGTTGGTCTATTTGCTGCTGGTTGTCAGCCAAATTCAACAAATGACCCATTTGGCCTTAGAAGAATATCTTATGGTCTAGTAAGTTTGTAGATATCCTGATCTAAGAAAAGCAACTATAATTTGTCCATGAGTTTATGGATGCCGATATACTTTGTATGCCATAGGTCCAGCTTTTAGTTGAGAAGGAGAAAAATGTCAACTTCAAACATGCTCTAGAACTTGCAGCCTGTGTACAACCGATGAAGGTTGAGGCAAACACTTTAGAAGATGTGAGAAACAAGTCCGCTCCCATAGCTGCTACGCGGCATCAAATCTTGTTTTCCCATTTACGTTGGTGTAGTCCATCATCTCAAATTGGTAGTGATATATTTTATTTTTCTTTTGTTTCTAGGTTTATCAATTTGTTACACGAAGACTGGAACAGCTTCTGGTTTGTGCAACTTTCGTGATGCTTATCTTTTTAATTTCTAATCCAATTAGACAGTTTCTAGCCTCTTTAAACTAAAAGCAGCTTAGTGTCCGGTTCTTGACACATTTTCTATACTTTTTACAGATTGATAACGGAATAAGCCCTGAAGTAGTTAGGTCTGTCCTAGCAGAGCGTGGAAACAACCCGTGTCTGGCAGCACGTACTGCATACAAGGTAAGCGACTGGTGAAATGATCCAATAGCCACTAGATATGGGATAATGGCGATTGAATTAGGCCTACATAGAAGGGTTTTTTCTCAATTTTAATTGGATAAAGTCCATCTGCTAGCTAGACTAGGTTGCCTTGGACATTGGTAAGGAAGGTCGTGTTTTCTAGTTTTTCGTCCGTTGAAATTGGGTTGTGGCCTAAATTCAAAGGGTTGTTCCTATGCTAGCATGATTGCTTTACCTCTCAATATGACAGTGGCTCGCCAAACCTGGAACTTCATTATCTTCTGGTTTGGAAATGTTGCTCAGTCCTTGGCTCATTAGAAGCTAACATTACTGGTGCCTTGCAGATGGAAAAGCTAACCAAAGGTGAGATCTTTCCGAAGATAGTGGAAGCGTATTCACGTCCCACACGCATCGTCCGTGGGAAAGATGTTGATGTTGGAGTTGAGGTACTTGCGGTTTCTGTCTGATCAAAGAGCAAAAGAACATCTGTCAAACTTGCAGCTTCTAACATTGATTGTTGCATTCAGGTGGATGATAGTGCATTTGAGACTTCCCAAGAGAGAGAGTTGTGGAACGCATACGTCTCTATCAAAGATCGAATTCACATTGGTAACTCCATTTTCTTCTCTATTGGATTCTCTCACTCGCGTCCAATTTTCTCTCATGGCTTCCAAATTGCAGGCATTGAAATCGAGGAGTTCACTGAGATATCCACGCAGTTGGTGGAGCCGCTCGAGGATTTCTTCAACAATGTGTTTGTGATGGTGGTAAGTTGAAACTTTGTTCACAGTGTGCTCGAGGATTTCAAGAGCTTTATTGTTTAACTTTGACGGTTTGCAGGAGGATGAAAGAGTGAGAAAGAACAGACTCGCTCTGCTCAATAACATTGCCAATCTTCCCACAGGAGTCACTGACCTTTCATTTTTGCCCGGATTTTGAGATTTTACTTTCACTGATTGTTATCTAAGAGGAAAGACAGTTTTGATAGAGTTTTTACATTTGACGAACTTGTTTACAAAAAGTTGCTATACCTTCCAGATTTATAAAGTCGCGTTATACAAATGTTTCAAAATTTCTGCAATGTATTAGGTAAAACCGTTTTAAATGTCTAGATATTTGATTAAAATGAAATTTAAAACTTATATATATATATATATATATCTAGTTAAGAGTAAGTTGGAAACCATAATTAACACAACTTATGGTAGCATCGGATAGAAAACCCTTAAAGGCAGCAATGAAAAGCCATAAACTTGGAGAGAGTAGTGCAAAGAGCTTAATTATAGACATTGGGGGGTCTTCATATGAACCAAAGTACAAGTAAGAAAGAAGAAACACCTTTTAAGGCTCTCCAAACACACTTTCTAGATAATGGTATGGTTTCAGACACGCAGTGACCAGAACACTTGGCTGGTCAATCAAGATGAGCAGCATCCGTTCTTTTGGGCAACAGGCTGTCCTCTGATTTGCACAGTCGGCGGTCTTGCATTGTTCCCAACTGGTTGGCTTGCCATTCTGCATCCAAAACCACAAGATCAATTTCTTTCATTACATCACAAATACTCACTCATTCGCCCCGTATATTGATTGGCTACAGACTAACTACATGAATATGAAGAGATTTTAGCTGAATTTTCAATTATAATCCAATGAATGAGATTTTTATTTGTATCCATAACCCCTTCCAAAAATAATATTTTCCTTTGCAAACATTCCATCAGGTCTTAGAAGTTATATACCTTTCTTTGATGGCTGCTGACATGGCCATGAAAGCCTGTTCCACGTTGGTGGCATCTTTTGCACTGGTCTCCATGAAAGGAATTCCAATTTCATCGGCAAAAGCCTAGGAATACGTCAAAAGTCATGACGAAAGCAATTATAGTCTAACAATATGATGGCTACATAAATTGAAAAAGAGTTGTTGGGTTGAAGTGCATAAATACCTTGGCCGTTTCATACGACACGGCTCTGTTTTGAGCAAGATCAGCCTTGTTTCCAACCAAGAGTTTGTTCACGTTGTCACTCGCATAACGATCAATTTCACTCAACCATTGCTTCACGTTATTGAAGCTTTCTTGATCTGTGATGTCGTAGACAATCTAGCAGGTTGAGAGCACAAGAGACTAAGTAAGTGAATTTGCAAAAGTTCCAAGCCAACTTAAGAAAAGCAAGAGAGAGCCAAAGTAAGTTACAATGATTCCATGTGCCCCACGGTAGTAGCTGCTAGTAATTGTCCTGAAGCGCTCTTGACCAGCAGTGTCCCACTGAAAGATAAAGAAGTAGATGAGGAAAAAAGGGAATGATATTAACTCAAAACTAGTCTTAGTGATATTGTTTGGCATAACAACATAGAGTATAGAAAGATTTACATACAATTTGGAGCTTAATTGACTTGCCATCTTGCTCAACAGTCCGAATTTTCTGAAGAAGAAATAAAAGAAGCTCAGAGCAAAGCCTCAGCAGCAATAAGAAAAATAGTATATAACTAACTCTGGCAACTTACAAAATCGACTCCAATAGTGCTAATGTAACTCTCTGCATAGGAATCATCCTGCACACAAAGATAACCGACACAGAAATCATGGAATCTTCTCGACTGATTGATTGATCTAGGAAAAAGAAATCAGACTTACAGAAAATCTCAAAAGAAGACAAGACTTGCCGACGCCGGAATCCCCGATAAGCAGGAGCTTGAAGAGATAGTCGCTGCACAAAATAGAGACTGTCACACTAATCGAGATCGAATACGAGACAAATTCAAAAAAAAAGGATCGATCTCAAAGCCCTACGTATCGTAGGTAGAATCGATAACACAGAAAGAGGATGAGAAAGGAGCTTACTACTCGGGATTCATGGTGGAAAGAAGAAGAAAGGACGACGGCGATACAAAGCGTAGCGTAGATCTTTGCTTTGCTTTGCGTTGCGACAACTAAAAAGCAACTATACTAGTATGTGAAAACAGAGACGAGATTCATCTTCTATTGGGCCTTAAAACGAAAGCCCACATTGATTACTAAAAGAGTGGAGGCCCAATAATAGCCGAATCAACCTAGAATATTCCATGCTTTAGGGCTGCAGCAGATTAGTGCAAGTATATATACGGCTTTGCCTCCGACGGAGCTTACGACAGATCAAGAATCGAAAAATCAAAATCAAGATGGAGCAAACTTTCATCATGATCAAGCCCGACGGTGTCCAGAGAGGACTCGTACGTTTTCTTTTGCTTCCCTCTCTCTCTCTCTCTCTCTTTTGCGTTTTGTTTGGTCAAAAAAAAGTAGAGGTTAATGCTTGGAATTAGTAGAGATTGACATAGAGATTCCGTAATTTCAGATCGGTGAAGTCCTCTGCAGATTCGAGAAGAAGGGTTTCACTTTGAAGGGTAATGATTCCGATTCCCTTGTAAATTAGTACATGTGGTAGATGAGATGTTTGATTGATTAGATTAACTTAGAGAGAGAGTTGTTTGCTTGAACAGGCTTGAAGCTGGTGACTGTTGAGCGCTCTTTCGCTGAGAAGCATTACCAGGACCTCTCTGCCAAGCCCTTCTTCAGTGGCCTGGTCGACTACATTGTCTCCGGTCCTGTTGTTGCTATGATCTGGGAGGGGAAGAACGTTGTTCTGACCGGAAGAAAGATCATTGGAGCCACAAACCCAGCAGCGGCCGAGCCAGGAACCATCCGTGGGGAGTATGCAATTGACATTGGAAGGAACGTGATCCATGGGAGTGACTCTGTGGACAGTGCCACCAAGGAGATCGCTTTGTGGTTCCCTGATGGACCTGTCAACTGGCAGAGCAGCCTTAGCCCTTGGATCTACGAGTAGAAGTTCCTTGTTCCTGATCCTCCTCCGTTTCTCTGTGTGTTTTTGTTTTTGTCTTTCAAACTATCTCTTGTTTTCAACTATGGATTGCTTTGAAGTTTTAATCATATCCTTTTGATCTATATCTATATTCAAAGTTGAAATCAAATCATTCTTCCCATTTGGTATAAACCAAACCATACAAAAAATATTCCAATTGTTCTCTTCATAGTGCCAGTAGATCACAAAACTAGGAGGTTAAAAGAAGGTAAGTCTTGGATTCGAGTCACTTTTTCCTGCAAAAGCTCCCTCTCCAGTTGATGCCTTGTGGATTGCATCACAATCTGCCAAAACACATCTTTTTTACTGTTAGTCATGGACACTTGTACGACCTCAATGCCAAGGGAGCAGGAAGCCTACGTTAAAATCCATGTAGGAAGCCCGCATTGTGAGCCATTGATGATCCATTAGCTTGAACGCAATGCAATATAGAATGTCAAATGCTGACTCATTTTCTGCAACATTAAAACCATCCAATGTCAATATGGGATTACCCCTCCCTGCTCCACACTAGTCTCTACCTACTGACCTGCTAGTAGTTTCAGGAATGTTTCCCCCACCATCCTCCGTGGCTTAACTGTCAAAAATGGAGGACAAACATTTACTCAGCCGATACAACAAGTAGTTTTGAGCTTCTGTAACTGGAAGGAAGCAGACCTTGTTCAAGGTCGAGCATCTGAATGAGCATGAAGGTAATATTTACACCAGCAACCGCAAATGGGTATTCCCACACCGATCTATTACCTACTTGCTTCCTCAGAAGTTGTTCAAATGATTTCTGCGTTTGCAAGAGCAGAAAAGGAGCCTCAATATCAGCTTCTAAATCTATCTATCTATCTTAACAGCCAACTGTGAAAACATTAACCTACTTGGAAATTCCTTGCAAAATACAGCAAGTTCTCCAACGATATGTAGCCACCTCCCCTGCAGGAGAATGAAAAACCTAATCAGGCATGAAGGAGCAAAGAGAGCAGGAGTTAAAGGATCATCGGTTGATACCTGAAATCCGTGGAGGGATCCTTTCCCTGCCAGCCCATTTCCTTCCACTGCTCAGATATCAGACCATAGAGTTGTTTTTCCGGGAAGGCTAGCTTCCACAGAGCTCCCAGTGCTTCCTACAAGTAGACTTTGTGTGAACCCACTTTTGCAAAGACTTGGTGATCCCACCAGCAGCTAAGAAAGTTACCTGGTGCTGAGGAATGGAACTTTCATAGGCAACATATACACGACTCTGCAGCCTCTGCAAGCAGTCCTCCTAAGGAAAAGCCACAAATCAGCAACATAGTAGAAAGCAATATGAAAGCAGAGAATGGTGGTACCTGAGCAGGGGTGAGATCAAAGGAATGACGAGAATGGTGTTCCCTTTTCTGTGCACAAACACAAGCCAGTCCCCTCCCCAACCAAGCACCTGAGGATGAATGGCAGGTGCCTCCTCGGTCCAAGCGCCTGACAGCGACAAAGGAGCCTGGATCCTCCATTATTCGTCCAGAGTCATAAAGCTAGTTTGACATGAGAGTTAAGGGGGATGCAGTTTGAATGGTCCTTGTGGAAGAGGGCTTTTTTTGGGAAATGTAAACTTTCATACTCTAACCGTACCCTCGTCAATTCTTTATATATACACACGCACTCCATCCCACCCAATCCAAATATTAATATCGACTAATCCAGCTAGTCTATATACTTTATACTTTGGGGAAAGCATATTCATTGTTAAATAAAGATCAAGTAAATGGTTAGACTAGGTTGGTTCATAGAAAAGTAAAAAAGATAAGTCCACATGGGATGTTGAGACAAAGTGGAGGTAGAAGCATCATACATACCCACTTTCACCCAAATCCAACAAAAATGGACCACACAAGCTGATCCCATATGCCTCGATTATTAGCTTTCTTGCTTCCTTTTGGCGCCTTCTTCCTCACCAATCATTCAACCACCACTTACCTCCTTTTATCACTTTCACATCTCCTCTTCTCTCTTTAAAATCTGCACCATGCATACTTGTAGTGTCCGCATCAAGAAATATTACACCTGCCTACTCCTGTGTTAGGTTATCAATCACCCATAGTTTTTGCTCACTTTTTTTTCAGCTTCTTCGCTCTTCTTTACCAGCTTAACTTCGGTTTGTATGTAACCAGTAACCAGTGACCATCTAATGTCAAACAAAATTTTTTAGAAAATTTTAAGAAAACATGAAGCTTCTTTTAAATTTAAATTTTTTTCTCAGTTTTAATAACTCCTCATAGAGTAAGGATCTGATAACAGCCTCTAGATTCGTAAGTGTTGCAAATGACAGGACCTGGCTAAAGCCCACTGCTTCAAAATACCATGTCTAAGATTCGATGCAAAAACAGGTTACTAATGGAACTCAAGGTTTGCAAGTTAACAACACAAATAAGTAACTAGAATGATTCAACAACAAGCCAAAGACATAAAAACAACCAAATTTCACCCACACAGTCGTCAGGTTCCAGACAAATCCAACTCTTCATCCTTGACATGTCACACACTGATTTCATCTCTAAATAGGCTTGATCTTGAAGTGCAGGGAGATGAGCGAAAAAACAAGACATTTCAGGTCCTGCAACCATGAAGGAATATGTTAAGAGCAAATATAATTACACTACCAAAAAAACATAGCAATTATCAGCTGAAAGAGAAGAGCATGAGACTATGCCTCCCCTACAATCCCACATAACAGTTTGGGGACACCCAATAGGTTGATAAGTTGAAATACTAAATGTAAAACCTTGCTAAAATGATGATAAAGTTTTAGGGATTACTGGAATCTCCTAAAGCACAATTATTGCTCTTTGGAAAACGAGACCTTGTGTAAGTTAATCCTATAAAATCATGGAAAGGCAAGAAAAAGAGAGGTGACCTGAACAAGATAGTAGAAGATGCGAAGTCCTTCAGGATCATTACTGCTCTGGACGTCAACAAGAGATCCAATCTTAGATGTAGTGAAGGAGATATGCTCATTTCCCATAACGATCTCAAGCTCTTGCCTTCCAACGCGGTCAGGTTCGGGCCAATTGTTATCATCTTCTTTCAATATCTAGCCAGGCAAAAGTTCCCATGTCAGGTAAAAGTCAAAACGAAGAAAAAGGGTTATAAAGATGTATCCTGGCCAATCAAATTCCAAGGAAAAAGAAAATCTAAATTGACAAAAACCCTAGTTGAGTTCCGACCTAGCCTATCTAAAGGATAAGCAGACAGTGAGTGATGGAAGAAAAAGAAGCAAATCTGAGGAGACCTCGCTCTCGGAGACGATACGCTTGCATTCCTTGAGAACGGCGGGGGTGAGAAACACCTCCTTCCGGATCATCGTGTCGTTCTTGTAGTTTGAGTTGTTGGCGTAACGGAGCTTACCGTCCGGTCTAAACTCGAACTCCAGAAACTCGTGCCCGAACTTCCCTTTGTGACCGACATAGTACCTCAGGTAGAAGTCGTTCTCTTCTTCCGCGGCCATGTCTAGATTTCCCCTTCCCTTGCCTTCCTCCTTTTGCCCTTTTCTATATAAACCAAACAATTTAAATGGGCTTTATTATACGAGCACATATTCTTCTGTTAAGGCCCATTTGTTTTTTCTTTTTCTTTTTTTGGTTTTCCGATTTCGATTTGTCGACGCCGGGAAGGAAGGGAGTGGAAGTTCCACAGACGGATTCGAACATGGCCAAGTTTCTTCAATCCTTTGGTAACTGCAATTGTATCATGCTCCTCGCGATCATCTCTTCCCTTTTCTGAAACTTTGTTTCCGCAGGATATGATTTGATTCTGGGATCTATAGCTGCAACCTATGTGCTCATGGCACCATATACTAAGGTGGAAGAGAGCTTCAACGTCCAGGTACTGACTCATTCTCACTCCTTGGGACTCCCTTTTCACTGACTGATTTGATTCGATTCGTCTCCTCTCCTCTGCATCTGACCAGTCAATGCACGACATTCTTTACCATCGCCATCATTTGGACTCTGTGAGTTACCTCTTTTTAAGCTTACTTCATTTCGACTGATGCTAATTTTTTGCCCCACTTCTCTTCTATCAGTATGATCATTTGGAGTTCCCCGGTGTTGTCCCTCGAACTTTTATTGGTATTGAATCGCTCCTCATTAGTGTTGATGATTTTGTGATTCTCTATATCAAAATAAAACTCAATTTCTTATTTGCTCTAGCAGGAGCCTTCCTAGTCTCTATTCTTGCATTACCGGTTGTATCAATTATCAGCTTTCTCGGCTTCTCCAAGATTTATAGTCTTGTTGCAGGTTTTTTCTTCTCTTTTCCTTATGGAATCGCCAACCACTGTATTCTTGAATGCTAAACACCCACAATACCAATTCACTTCATTGTTTCTTCATTAACTTACAGCTCGTTTGGTGTTAGGCTGCATCATATTATCCACACTAAGATTTTTCCGGATTCAGGTATTACATTTATTTGCTTCCAAGTTTCTCTAGTGCTTGTTTTCATGCCACATTTCTCTAGCTCATTCTTTGTCCCTTCCCATGTCATTGCAATGTGGATATCTTACCTGCATCTTGATGCCTGTTTTATTTCTCCCATACACTGACCGGAATCTACCTCTTTGACAGATAAGAAAAAATTTTGGAGATCAAGTGGAATCTTTCTTTGTACTTCTCACCAGTCTTCAGTTTCATTTGCTTTTCTACTCCACTCGTCCTCTACCTAATATTCTAGCTTTCGGATTAGGTAATTAATTCTATTCATCTGACTCTACTAGTAATGGTTTCAGATGTCCTAGCAATCTTGCCCATGCCCTATTTACCATAGGTGTCGCTTGCGCTGCTAATGTTGTCAAATCTGGATTGTGCAGTTAATTTGGCATATGGTAATTGGTTAAAGGGAAACTTTTATTCAGCTTTGAGCTTCCTGGTATGTATAATTTTCGTGGCAACATATTTTCCCGATTAGACTATCAGTCATGGTGTCCAGAACTTTGGATTTGCTGACACGTCCTTTCTCTGATAATCAGATTTTTGCCACTGTAATCTTCAGATGTGACACAATGTTACTGCTTGGGCCTATTGGTCTCGCACTATTATTGGTGAGCTAGTGATGGATATTTTGGCTTCTCAAATTATGTATGTGTAACTAGCCGTGTACTTTGTTGTTTCCATCTGATGGGGTGCTTTTCGTTTGTCAATGATAGACTAAATCAATCTCCTTCTGGAAAGCATTTAAGTATTGTGTTGGAACCGCTGTGTTGGCTGTAGGTTGGTTAAAATCCCTCTTCGTTCTGTTATCTGTTTGATTATTTCTCTTTTCACTATTTCCCGAGTCAGGCTTTTTGTGGTCATGGAATACCCTTTGTGCAGGTCTTACCATTTTTGTTGACTCTATCATGTGGAAGAAGTTTGTGTGGCCAGAATTTGAAGTTTTCTGGTTTAACTCCATTCTAAACCGGAGTTCTGACTGGGGTGTATCCTTTGAAATTTGTTTCCTCAAATTATTTATTTTCGTATGATAGATGAACTTTTAGTATTTTTTCCACTGCCTGCTAAGAGGATTGCCTTCTTTTCAATGATAACTATTTAGAATTCCATGCATTTGTGTGATTGCCAACGCAAAGTTTATTTTGCTAATATTATGGCTCTTGTATTTGTATCAAATTCTATGTTATTCCTTGAAAATTAGTTGCTAAACTAGACACACTCTATACATTGGTATTTTACCTCGGCACTCCCACGGTCTTTACTTGTAGCTTATCCTCTTTCACTGGTAAATACAGAGACATCCTAACATCTGTCAAATAGTCTTATTCCTTTCTAGTTAGACTCTTGTTGGTATTTCTGTATGTTTCTCATATGTTTGCCTTTCGAATTATGCAGGTTGGTACCTTACTTGACAGGAGGGTTCCATTCCTTATTCTTCCAGTTCTATCCTTCGTTATACTCTACTCTAAACTTCCACACAAGGTATTCAGATGTTTTACTTATCTCAGTCCCCGTCAAAGTTTTGAAACCATTTTCTAAGATAGGCTTGCGTATCTTTCTTGATATATGCAGGAACTGCGCTTTATTATTAGTTCAGTGCCAATGTTCAACTTATCTGCAGCAGTTGCTGCTAGCAGAATGTATGAGCTCTATCAGATGTTTGCTAGCTAAGCTTTTAAACATAGCTAGAACGTTCTTCTATTCGGAGCTCTTTGGATTCACTCTTTTGTTAATACCATTTTAAATGCCTACCAACAAAGCTCGAACTTATATAATACAATTTGATTTTCTTGTACAGCTACAATAACAGGAAGAAATCTATTTGGAAACTGGTGAACATGGTTATGCTAGCATTGTTTGCAATCAGGTAGAAATTGTAGGCAATTATCTTTGCTCTGTAAGAGAAGGAAAGACGTTTCTTTATTCTGATTCTATAGTGCAGGATGCACGGTCGTAACATTCATGGCATCTTACTACAATTATCCTAGTGGCTATGCTCTGAAGCGCTTGCATCAGATAAGTGAGTAACTTAATTCTTTTCAGGGTTCCTTCTTATTGCGACATAGTTGACTTGGGTTAATAAACAAGAAAATACGCTACTCTGTTATCTCACATGCTATTTAGTATATATAATCGTCTTTGTTTTGTGGTGTGTATCCCGACTACTGGTGGATTTTTGCGTACAGTATGATGAATTTTACTTGTTGTCTTCCATTTTTCTCAGGCCATCCTGCAAATGCGGTAGGAGAAGAGTGGGTTCACATAGACACTTTTGGTGCCATGAATGGAATATCTCGCTTTTGTGAAGATGCTTTTCCGTGGAGGTGAGGTTGATTCTTCTTTCTATGTACTTTAGCTGTCCTACCAAGTTCTATGGCTCTGATAAAAGTAACGGAAATATAAGGTACATGGAAAACAACTTGTTAGTTGGAAGCATCCATTTGTGCGAGATAGATACATTTGTTTGTTTTTCATGTTCATTTTCCTGGAGACATATACAATTAGTTTGGAAAGGAATAATATGATACTACATGGCCTTTGAGTATCTAGAAGAGGAGATATTTAGTAGGACTTAATTTTTCTTGTGCCATGCAGATACTCAAAAGAAGAAGAGATTGTAGTGGAGGAGTTGCAAAACAGAAATTTCACGTACCTTGTGAAGTGAGTATTTCATCATATAGTAGAGAAAGCAATTGTTAGTGAAATAAGATAGCATTGGTGGTGAACATGTAAGTAATACTGCGGTCTTGATTTGAGCAGCGAGCACCCCTCAGTGGATGGATACAAGTGCTTGTTTTCTGAAGAAGGCTTTGACAGACTCCAACTGCGGCGAGGTTTCCCTCCCATTGTTCTGGTAAATCGGTTGGCTTGGGGAATGGGAGTTATATCTGATGGAAATAGGTTGCATGGAATGTAATGTTGAGTTGAATTTGCAGGTTAAAAAGGGGAAAGTATACGTGCACCGGAATGTCAAGAAGGAAGATCCTTTGCAGGAGAAATGGCCTGGATGTTAGGAATCCAACGATAGAGAGATTGTTTCGGGTTTTGTTAGTTATACTCTGAGAGGACATAATAATGTTACCGAGACGCAGGCATGTTACATGTTGCTGTATTGGATTGAGACCCTCTGGTTCTTTCAGTAGTATCCTCATTTGGGCTCTCTTTTGGGCCTTCAGGTCATTATATTATATTACCAATTTACCCTTGTTTCTTGTCCCTCTCTGAGTCGACTTATCCTCGGATTGTTGAAACGAAACCTAAGTAGAACGGGAGAGAGAGAGATGCTGCTTCAGGCGATGCAGAATCGGAATGTCCCTCTGGCTTCCTCCGCCTCCTACTCACTTCTCCCTCGCTGCATATCATCTCCGTTCGTCTCCATAGTAGCTCCATCGAAGAAGAAGACGGCAATCGTGTGCTCCATCTCACAGGTGTATGGCTACGGAACTGTGGACTACGAGAGAAGGCCGATAATCCAGTGGAATGCAATCTACAGGAAGATTTCTCTGATGGAGAAGCCTGAGCTCGGCGCTGCCTCCGTCTTGAATCAGTGGGAGAAAGGCGGCCGTAAGCTTACCAAATGGGAGCTCTGTCGGGTCGTCAAGGAGCTTCGCAAGTATAAGCGTCCCAACCAAGCTCTTGAGGTTCTCTCTCTCTCTCTCTCTCAGTCTCTTATTAGTACCATTTCCCTTTCTCTCGTTTGATTGTATCTAAAGAGAACCATTCCCATTTCCCTAGGTGTACGACTGGATGAACAATAGAGCCGAAAGGTTCCGATTGTCTGCAAGTGATGCTGCTATCCAGCTCGACTTAATCGGCAAAGTGCGTGGGATCTCAGCCGCCGAAGACTTCTTCCTCGCCATCCCTGATAACTTCAAGGACCGTAGAGTTTATGGCTCCCTCCTCAATGCCTATGTCAGGGCCAGGTCCAGAGAAAAAGCTGAGGCTTTGCTCGACAAAATGAGGGAGAAAGGATTCGCCCTGCACCCGCTTCCTTTCAACGTCATGATGACTCTCTACATGGGCCTAAGGGAGTACGACCGAGTCGACGCTATGGTCTTCGAGATGAAGCAGAAAGATATACGACTCGACATTTACTCCTACAACATCTGGCTCTCCTCCTGCGGCGCTCAAGGATCTGTTGAGAAATTGGAACAAGTCTATCAGCAGATGAAATCAGATGTTTCCATTAATCCCAACTGGACCACTTTCAGCACAATGGCCACCATGTACATCAAGATGGGCGAACCTGAGAAAGCCGAAGATGCACTCCGGAAAATGGAAGCAAGGATTACTGGTCGTAATAGGATTCCATATCACTACCTCTTGAGTTTGTACGGCAGCGTTGGTAACACGAGAGAGCTCTACCGGGTCTGGAACGTGTACAAATCTGTCGTCCCCAGCATCCCCAATTTGGGTTACCATGCTTTGATCTCGTCCTTGGTTAGAATGGGAGATATGGAAGGAGCTGAGAGGGCATACGAGGAATGGCTCCCAGTCAAGTCATCGTATGACCCCAGGATACCAAATCTTCTCATGAACATGTATGTCAAAAACGACCAAGTAGAGAGAGCTGAGGGATTGTTCGACCACATGATTGAAATGGGAGGAAAACCAAGCTCAGGTACGTGGGAGATTCTAGCTGACGGCCACACCAGAAGGAGGAGGATTTCAGAGGCTTTGGCTTGTCTGAGGGAAGCGTTTTCCGCGGAAGGGTCAAGCAATTGGAGGCCAAAGGTGTTAATGCTGTCTGGCTTCTTGAAGCTCTGTGAAGAGGAATCGGATGTTGCTAGTAAAGAGACCGTTTTGGAATTGTTGAGTCAATCGGGGAATCTTCAAGACAAATCTTACGAAGCTCTTATAGGTGTGGAGGAAAATGGACCAGTACTAAACAATAGCGATGAGAGTGATGGACTGCTAACGCAACTGCAAGATGATTTGTAATGTAAAAGAAAAAGCCCTAGTAGGGTCTCTTGGCTTTGAAAGAGGAATCTTGTAACTGGAATCAACTGAGGAAACAACGTACACAAGAGACATGGACATATAGTGTAGTAGGGAGGGAGAAGAGGGCTTTATGCTTTCTTCTCCCTCCCTCTCGTGTTTCCTCTGCCTATTATTGTATTGGTTACATTTTGCCTAAGAAGAAAGCATAAGGCCGTCCTTTTAATTTGGGCCGGACTTAAAGGCCCGATATTGTAAACTTTTTAACTCAAAGGCCCATTTGAATGAGAGATGATTTATCTTCTTCACGGAATCCGTAGAGAGAGAGAGAGAGAGTCGGGAAATGGCGACGAAAGGCGCGGCGGCGGCGTACCCTAGCGCGGCTCGGATATCTGATTCGCCATGTTATCTTCAGTACTCTGCTTCTCTCAAATGTGAGTCTCGATCCCGATCTTCCCCTTCCATTTCTGATGGTTCCCAGGACGCGAGATTTTTAATTTCAGTAATCACATAATCGTTTTCCCGCAAACTCAATACCGTAATTGATTCCCGTTTCTTAGAGTTTGAGGTTTGGGTGGATAATAATAGATGGTGATTGTTATGTCCCATCTTGATCTTCCTTGTTGATAGTTTACGTGTCTCCTCTTTTCAGCCTTTTGCTGGTTTTCATCTTGATCTTGACCCAATTTCATCGTAGGTCTTGAAGAATTTGGATCAGACAAGAGTAAATGCCAGGATCATTTTGATGTATACAAGGAATGCAAGAAGAAAGAGGTTCCTGTTGTGAATATATATATTTAGGCTTTATTTTCCAACTTGTCTGCTTACCAAAAGAGGTCTCTGGCTGTGTTGTTTGTCAGAGGGAAGCTCGACTGGAACGCAATAAGACACGGTCGTTGTTCTCGTGAAGGCAGAGTGCGAGCCCTCAAATGCTACAACGAACGAGTCAAATTCAAAGTGGACATTCACATAGTCTGTCTGTAATGGTATAATAATAATAATCAGTCGTTAGAGCTTCAGGCTTGATAGCAAGTCGTTAGAGCTCCTCCGTTGCACTTGAACAACAATCAATCAATCATCTCTTTACTGAATGAAACTCACAAGAATATATCTTTCATATGGGCCAACATTGGGCTTAGTATATTGGCCTGTTAAGCTTTGTTTGGTGAGCTGTCAGAAAGAAAGAAATCGCCTTCCTAACGTGCGCCTCCTCTTATTGACTCGTCTTCTTCGTCACGCGGTCTTTGGTGATCCATCTGATTCTCTTGTTATTTTTCTCTGAAACAAATTGGTGATCCATCTGATTTCTAACGTTCCCGCCACCTCCGTCGAGCATGTACGCTCCTCCGATGCTAGTCAATTGCTCCGGTTGCCGGACGCCTCTCCAACTCCCATCCGGCGCCCGATCTATACGATGCGCTCTCTGCCAGGCCGTTACTCATATCGCCGACCCCCGCACCGCTCCACAAATCCACGCGCCTCCTGGTCAGCTGCCTCACCCACATGGCAGGAAGAGGGCCGTGATCTGTGGTATTTCATACCGTTACTCTCGCCACGAGCTCAAAGGCTGCATCAACGACGCCAAGTGCATGCGACACCTTCTCATCAACAAGTTCAAATTCTCCCCTGATTCCATTCTCATGCTCACCGGTATTCAATGATCCATTCCGTTGCTTAGCTCCCTCTCACTACTCTTGAATCTCAATTCAGTTTTCCGGGTCTCTGATTTATTATAATGCCTGATTCTGAACCACGTTGATTGATATACATATCTAGTGAATTGTACGAGCACCTTGCAACTTGCTGACTAGATGATCCTCCCTCTTACATAATTGTTGATGCAGAGGAAGAAACCGATCCATATCGTATCCCAAACAAGCAAAACATGAGGATGGCATTGTTTTGGCTTGTACAGGGCTGTACGGCAGGCGACTCACTTGTCTTTCACTACTCTGGTCATGGTTCCCGTCAACGTAACTACAACGGTGATGAAGTTGATGGCTATGATGAAACACTCTGTCCTCTTGATTTTGAAACTCAGGGGATGATTGTAGATGATGAGATCAACGCTACTATTGTTCGCCCCCTTCCCCATGGTGTCAAGCTCCATTCAATTATCGATGCTTGCCATAGTGGCACCGTGCTGGATTTACCATTCCTATGCAGAATGAACCGGTTAGAAGTTGCTTACCATTTCTACTACTTGTTATATTTAGGGGATCTCCATCACATACATACATCCATATTTGCTATTGAAACAGAGCTGGGCAGTATGTGTGGGAGGATCATAGGCCAAGGTCGGGTTTGTGGAAGGGAACCGCTGGCGGAGAAGCCATATCAATCAGTGGATGTGATGATGATCAGACTTCGGCAGACACATCAGTAAGTAGACACAAATCCAATCATATCATACCTCTTGCAATTGTGGTTGCTTCCTTGGCTCATGAGTGACCCATGTATGCAGGCGCTGTCGAAGATCACCTCTACAGGTGCTATGACTTTCTGCTTTATTCAAGCCATAGAACGCAGCGCACAAGGCACAACCTACGGAAGCCTTCTAAATTCGATGCGTACCACAATAAGGAACACAGGGAATGATGGTGGTGGCATTGCTGCTGGTGGTGGAGTTGTTACGACAATGCTGAGCATGCTTCTGACTGGGGGAAGCGGTATTGGGGGATTACGACAGGTAAAATCCTTTGGAATTCTTTTGTGTTTTTAATACAAATTGGTAATGTGCTTTAAATCTGATTTGACAGGAGCCTCAGCTGACTGCTTGTGAACCATTCGATGTCTATGCAAAGCCTTTCACTCTCTAGTGGAGACCAAGGACAACTCACTGTTTATGTATAGCGAGTGTGATGTGAATCTGCCCATTTAAATTCTTGTTTTTCTTTTTCTATTCAAAAGAATAAAACAAGACTTTGATTCGTTGCTTCAATGCCAATATTTTTCATCTATTCTCTAGTGTTTACATGCAACGAGCCAATGGGTTTGGCTTTGAGAATCAACGCTTAGCGCAATGGCTGAATAGACACAAGGAAGACAAGAGAATGCCAATAAAGCTGTTGAGAAGACGCATACAAATCATGTGTGCATTGCTGCAAGAAAGAGCACTTCCGCTGTAGCAGCCTTTTCTTTGTTTAATGCCACGGCCGTTATCTTCCAGGACAAAGGAGGAGTTAGTCCCTCCATCACTAAAGAGAAGGCACCAAAAGAAGGTACTTTTATGCAACCTAGCCATTCCTACTCCAACCTCAGTATGCGACCTGTTTCTGAGCACCAGCAACGCTTTGTTGTCTCTAAAGAGAATGTCGGAGAAAGCCACTTCTGGCTTTGCATACTTAGAGCTGCAGCCAAGGAGATGGCCTGTTATGGCACAAAAAGTGGGGAGTTCTACACCACAGTCGGGGGCAAAAACCTGAGTGAAGTCGTCTTCAGGGGGTTCACAACTCACAGTGTTGTTGTTGACATTGCAATTCCCCTCGCAGCGCTCAGCATATTGGAGGGCCATGCAGCCAAGGCCAGGACTCTCATTTAGTTTGCTGAGTTTTCGAGCTGTTCTGTTATTGTTCAAGATGCTCACTATTTCAGTAGCTGGGTTTCCTGCAACCATTATAATAACACTTTAGTCCGCCTTAGAGTCGTATGGTCTGTTAAGGACCTAACAATCTAGCAAATCTTGTTCTGAATAAAGAAAAAACAAATGGATTGGGCTGTTTATATGCATCATGTCCAAATGCAGAAGGAAAAATCCAAGCCTAGATTCGCATATGTTATGAGTAAGCTAGAACAAAGTGAAGATTACCCTCATGTTTGGAGGTCGCTAGTACTGAGAGTGAGAGCAAGAGTAAAATTGACTTCAAAATGCTAATTTTGTTCTTCATTTCTGGGAAATTCCTCTGCAAGTGCTGAAGCTGGCGACGGATTTTCGGGAAAGGAGAAAGAAACAAAAAGAAGAAAAAAAAGAAGAAAAGTTAGAAGGAAAAAAGATAAGCTTGATGGAGATGGTGGTCAAAGTAAGAAAAAGAATGTTACATCATTGTTAGGTTATTATTCAAAAAAAAAATTGGAAACCAAAACAAAAGGCATTTTGATAATTGGGCTTTTGATGTGTTGGGCTCAACCATTGAATGAAGAAAGAAGGAAAGTAGGTTTACTTCATTAAATGGACGGCGATGGAGGCCGGTGGAGGTAGGCCAATGTCATTGATTTGTGAAGAGAGTAAAGCTGAATTTTGGCTATGCATTACATTTAATGCCCAATTGCCTCCTCTCTCCTAAACCTAAAGAAAGTTTGAGGTTTCCAATTTTTCCATCGAGACGAATGAGACGGCTCTTAAGGCCACGTGTCGAGAAGCTAGTGGATCGCGTCGAAATGTTTTCTGTCGAAACGAAAACGAACGAAATGTTTTCAAAGAAGGAGAAGAGTCTCACGGTTAAACTGGAAAAAAATTATTCAATCTTAAACATAAATTTCATATTAAATATTCGTTTTAGAACCTTTAACCCTAATTGACTTGCATATACACATCATCTTTCCTGTATAAAGAAGATGACGTGGTATTTATTTGTTCGACAACTACCGAATCATGGATGGACATTTAACACACAAAAAAAGGAATCGATGGATGGACCACGAAAAACAATTTAAACTACATCTCTAAAACTCGTCGGCACGTGGTCCAATTTCCCACAAGAAACCAAACATATACATCTTGCGTGTTAGTTTCAAAGCTTTCAAACGTATATATTCTGAAATCATCTTTTGTTTCTTTAAATAAATAAACATTTCTATACTTGTAAAGCGGACCCACCGCCATGTGCCTCCTCAGAGTGCTTCAGTAGCTAGCCCACATGGCCTGCTTATATCTAGTCACGCTCTCAACTCAAGTATCTCCAAATTAAAACGCACTTCCTTCCAACAAGTACGTACGTAGTAAGCTTTTATTGCTCATCAAGTATCTTTCTTTGGATGGCATCGAGGCCAGGAGCTCTGACGGAGTGGCCATGGAGTCCCCTTGGTAGCTTCAAGTACCTCTTGGTTGCACCGCTGGTGGTAGCGAGCATGCACTCGTACGTGACTTCTGAGGACGAGGAGAAGGACCTCGGGAGGCTGCTCATAGTGGCGCTGATGCTATGGAGAATAGTTCACAGCCAGATATGGATCAGCGTGTCGCGTCAGAGGACTGCCAAGGGGAGGAAGAAGATCGTGGACAAGCCCATTGAGTTCGAGCAAGTGGACAGAGAGCGCACCTGGGATGACCAAATCATCTTCAACACTCTCCTCATGTACCTCGCCAACATCAAGCTCCCAGGCTCCTCTCGCCTTCCCCTTTGGAGACTCGACGGAGCCATCCTCATGGCTCTGCTTCACGCTGGCCCCGTCGAGTTCCTCTACTACTGGTTCCACAGAGCTCTCCACCATCACTTCCTCTACTCTCGCTACCATTCTCACCACCACTCCTCCATTGTCACCGAGCCCATCACGTGTACGGATCTTCATCTACCCATCATTTCCTTCTATATATGTTTTTGATATCATTCATACATAAACATAACCAGTATGTATATGATAAAACTTTGCAGCTGTGGTGCACCCCTTCGCCGAGCACATCGTCTACACTCTACTCTTCGCCATACCCATAGTAACGGCGTCCTTGTGTGGAATCCTCTCCATTGTTCCCGTCATTGCATACCTTACTTACATAGACTTCATGAACAACATGGGACACTGCAACTTCGAGATTTTCCCTAAGCGTCTCTTCAACCTCTTCCCTCCTCTCAAGTTTCTCTGCTACACCCCTACGTAAGTCCCTTTTTTTAATATCATTTATTTTATTTGAATGTGTGCATGAATATATAACAACAATATATGGCTTCAAATACATGTTGAAGGTTCCACTCACTACACCACACGCAGTTCAGAGCCAACTACTCTCTCTTCATGCCAATCTACGATTACATCTACGGGACGACGGACCAGTTGAGCGAGACGTTGTACGAGAAATCGTTGGAGAGAGAGGAGGAATCACCGGACGTCATCCACCTAACCCACCTCACCACACTTGACTCCATCTACCAAATGCGCCTTGGCTTCCCGTCCCTCTCATCTCGCCCCTTGTGGTCTCAATCCCCATGGTACCTCACCTACTTCATGTGGCCCTTCACTCTCCTCTTCTCCTTCCTCACCTTCGCTCTCTCCTCCCGCACCTTTGTCTTTGAGCGAAATCGTCTCTGTAACCTCACCCTTCACTCTCACCTCCTTCCTAAGTTTAACTTTCACGTAAGAGCATTTCACCCACGCACCCTTAACTCTTTCTTTTTAAATCGACGGGTTTTAAATTGGACTTCCTAGTACACCATTTTCCAAACTTTCATATATAAAATACACATTTTGTTTAGTCCCACTCGTACGTAGAAGAAGAAAATAACCTTTAAAACCTAAAAAAGAAAGGAAAATATATAACCTAAAATGAACAATGAATTTGTCTAGTTGCGTAACTTTTGAAATTTGCATCTAATTAAACTTCCATACTGATTTTGCCACATATAATGCCATGGCAGTATAAATCGCAGCGCCACTGTGAGTCTATCAACAATACCATAGAGGCAGCTATTCTTGAAGCAGATGAAAAGGGTGTGAGAGTAATGAGTCTTGGGTTGATGAACAATGTAAGTTCATCATAATGAAAGCCACCATCCATAAATATGAATAAGTAACTAATTAACATGTGATTAATGAGAGGGAGGAGCTAAACGGGTGTGGACAAGTGTACGTCCAAAAGCATCCGAAGTTGAAGATAAGGTTAGTGGACGGAAGCAGCATGGCAGCTGCGGTGGTCGTCAATAGCATTCCAAAGGGAACCAAGGAAGTTGTGTTTAGAGGAAGCCCCACAAAGGTTGCTTCGGCCACTGTCTTTGCTCTATGCGAAAGAGGCGTCAAGGTATATGTGATTTGTGAGAGTGGAATCCAATACTCAGTTTCGCAATTCCCAAACCAAACAAAAAATTAATACGTAAACATAGTTGTTAGTGTGTTTTTTATTTATACGAGTGTGTAAATTATTTAAAAATGAAGGGTCTTGGATTTACAAGAGCTAGAGCTTAACCAAACGTTGGTATATGTATCATTTTTAGGTGGTAGTATTGCGCGAGGAAGAACACAGCAAGCTCATCAGATCTGGGGTGGTCAAGAATTTGGTATTGTCTACAAGCAATTATGAGTCCCCAACGGTGTGGTTGGTTGGGGATGAGATAGGGAAAGAAGAGCAGATGAAGGCAAAAGAAGGAACCCTTTTTATTCCCTTTTCACAATTCCCACCCAACAAAGTCCGCAATGACTGTTTCTACCAGTCCACTCCAGCAATGCTTGTTCCCAAGTCTGCTCAAAACATCGATTCTTGTGAGGTACAGCTTTAAATTAATGTGTACATAGATATGTGTTGTTTAACGTATATTACGTGAATATGTGCATAATTAATTAACGAATGGATTGCTATATAGAATTGGCTTGGGAGGAGGATGATGAGTGCGTGGAGAGTAGGGGGCATAGTGCATGCGCTTGAGGGTTGGGAGGAGCATGACTGCGGCAACACTTGCAACTTCTCCCGTCTCCACGCCACCTGGGAAGCTGCTATCCGCCATGATTTCCAACCTCTCCTTCTCCCAACATCATCTCATCTTTAATCTTTCCATATCCATATATCTATCTTCTTGATTATCTATCCAACTTTGTTAATTTGCATTTTATCATGCTTTTATCAACAGTATTAGTACTAGCTACGTAGCTTGTTATTATTGCTGCCACGTGCTTCATATATATCAGAAAGGACAAGCAATTATGCCTATTGTCTATTCATATGCTTTTACAATACCGACATACAAAGCTTACTGATCGAAATTCTTATGAATCGATAAAAATCTTTAGAGATGTTAAATTTGATGTCTTAACTAAATTAGAAGTTTTAACTAAATTTGAAGTCTCAACTAAATATAAACATTTCGACCAAAAAAAAAAAACTAAATATACACATATGATATCTGGGCGCATCATCGAATAAAAGAGTTAAAACTGCTTTACGAGGTTTTACTTAAATGGCCCTTACACATGCATGGTCCACTGGCTACCTAATGAAGGAGTTGTAGGGTATACTTACTATATATTCAATAAGTGACGGTGTGAGGGAAGCGTGGAGTTTCTAAAAATCAAACGTACAAGTATTCAATGCTCGCTTAAGAGGGTGTGCCATCTTACATATATATCTTTTGAGTTATCGTTAATTTAATGTTGGAGCAACAGACACTAGCTGGCGCTTCAACGCGCATGCTCTTGATTGGTTAGTAGTTGCCAAGCATCATTACCTAACATTGCCCAACTTGGTTTATCAGTATTTTTATGGGAAAACAGTCGTCTTTCATTAGACCACAATCGATAGAAAGACATCCATGTTACCTCGTGGCCATGTATATAAAATTAGCTGAGTTTCATAAATGATCGATCCATGTGGAGTACATGTTCTGTCTAAGCGGGGCCCAAAGAAGACTGTTGGGAAGATAGGGGTGGTTTCGTCATTTTACATCTACCAAAGAATTTGATACTGTTCTATATAATATACTTGGATGTGACAAGAATTGGAGAGACACACAGCACACAATCCCAAGTATCATTCGACGGTATAATGGCCACAAAACCAGGGATTCTCACCGATTGGCCTTGGACACCCCTCGGGAGTTTCAAGGTGCACCCTGTGTTCTTTTTCTTGTTTGTTTGTTAAAATAAGCTAAACATTGGTGGTGCATTCTGTTTTCTAATTGTCTAGTTATTACATTGTTTTACTCATGATTGAACCCCGTTACTGATATAATTATTTTGGACGTGGAAACAATACAAAAGTACATAGTAGTAGCACCATGGGCGATCCATAGCATATACAAGTTGGTGACCGATGATATAGAGAAGATAGATCTCGGGTACTCCCTCATATTGCCCTTCCTGCTCCTCAGAGCTTTGCACAACCAGATTTGGATCTCTCTCTCCCGTTACTATACGGTCAAGGGAGAGAGGCGCATCGTGGACAAAGGTATCGACTTCAATCAGGTCGACAGGGAGACTAACTGGTGCGTTTTTCTTCTACTTGCCTAGCTAGCTATAGATAATGGCTTTATGTGTATCACTTATATGAATTTACATGCGCAGGGATGACCAAATTCTGTTCAATGGAGTGCTGTTCTATATAGGGTTCTCGTTATTGTCGGAGGCCAAGCATCTTCCCGTGTGGAGGACAGACGGAGTGTTGATGACGGTGCTGCTTCACGCCGGACCGGTGGAATTCCTCTATTATTGGCTTCACAAAGCTCTCCACCACCATTTTCTTTATTCCCGTTACCATTCCCATCACCACTCCTCTATCGTCACTGAGCCCATCACTTGTAAACTCTTAAATATTTCTCATCTTTTCATTGCACCCTATATTTGAATTTTTATTTTAAATACGTAAACTACACTTTTTAACGTCCAAATGAGCTAGTAGCTATTATATATAATGGGATTATGAATGACCTATATATATGCAGCGGTGATACATCCATTTGCGGAGCACATATCATACTTCATGCTCTTCGCGATACCATTGCTTACGACGTTGCTAACGAAAACGGCTTCCATAGCCTCGTTTGCCGGATACATAATCTACATAGACTTTATGAACAACATGGGACACTGCAACTTTGAGCTCTTCCCTAAGCGCCTCTTCCACCTCTTTCCTCCCCTCAAGTTCATCTGTTATACTCCCTCGTAAGTCCTTTATTCACCTCCTCATGCTTCATATATGTAGAGGGACATCTCAAAATTTAATACCAAAATGTATTTTGGCTACCATAAGCATTAATTGGACACCACTCTAATTGATACAAACAACTATTTAGCTCATGCTGTATTCAATAATTTTGGATTATTTTTTTTTGGTCAATTAATTTCCGATTGTGTGCATCGCAAAATCTAAGCAAATAAAAAGTATAGAAAGAAAAAAAATTTATATAGTAACAAAAAATAGCACATATACTTTTTTTTTGAACAAAAAATAGCATAAATACATGTATATACGCATCTTGTAATTGACTTGCATGTATATTCTCTTTCCTGTATAAAGAAGATGACGTGATATCATATAGTTGTACCGTTTATTTGGTCGTCAACTAATGAATTCATGGATGGACCACACATATTATTTAATCTACATCTCCAAGCTTCAGCACATAGTCCAATTTCCCACAACAACCATCCTCTTAATTACGTGTTAGTTTAATTTCAAACTTTTAAACCTATTATTAAATAATCTTTGTTATCATTCCTCAAAACAAAACACAACCCTGTATAATTTTGTTATATAGTATATTAAATTGAGTTCGTTATATGTAGCAGGTGGCCCCCCTCTAAAGCCTAAATTAAGTAATTAGCAGATCTTAACATATACTTGCATTTCAAGTATTTGCGCTTTTTGTTTTCTTTATTGATTTGAACTGATTTGAGCATTCCCTTTGTTTGTTTGTTATGCAAGTCGATCTTTAGGGATTAGGTCCTCTTGTAAATCTACATAAAAGCCTCGAGTCGTGATCAATACAATATTTTTTTATTTTGGATGATAAATTGATGATGAGAATTGCAGATTTCACTCGCTGCACCACACGCAGTTCCGGACCAACTACTCCCTCTTCATGCCCTTGTATGACTACATCTATGGGACAATGGATGAAAGCACGGATACATTGTACGAGAAATCTCTAGAAAGAGGAGAAGATAGAGTGGACGTGGTGCACTTAACTCACCTGACGACGCCAGAGTCCATATACCATTTGCGCATTGGCTTGGCTTCATTTGCCTCCTACCCCTTCTCTTATAGATGGTTCATGCGCCTTTTGTGGCCTTTCACCTCTCTCTCCATGATCGTCACTCTCTTCTACGCCCGCCTCTTTGTCGCGGAGAGAAATTCATTCGAGAAGCTCAACTTGCAGTCTTGGATCATACCCCGATATAATCTGCAGGTCCCCGTCATCTTCAACTCCATTCTTTTGTATATTATACTATTTAGGATGATTTGCTGATGCGTTGAGATAATATGTGATGCAGTACTTGTTAAAATGGAGGAAAGACGCGATCAACAACATGATTGAGAAAGCGATACTGGAGGCAGATAAAAAAGGAGTGAAGGTGCTTAGCCTGGGCCTCATGAACCAAGTAAGGAAACAAGCTCTGACTCTATTTTTTTCCTTTTTCTTTTTCTTAAACACTGGTAAGATATATAGTGTATAATTGTGGTGAGCTGAAACAGGGGGATGAGCTGAACAGGAACGGAGAGGTGTATATCCACAAACATCCAGAACTAAAAGTAAGACTTGTGGACGGGAGTAGATTAGCAGCCGCCGTTGTGGTTAATAGTGTTCCCAAATCAACTACAAACGTCGTGATGACAGGCAATCTCACAAAGGTTGCCTACACCATTGCATCTGCACTATGCCAGAGAGGTGTCCAGGTCTTATTTTTCTCCTCTGTTTATTTTGCTTAGGCCATGTTCAACAGTTGAAAATCCAAATAAGTCTCTTAGGGCATGTATTGCAGACACTGCCTCGAATGTCTAAAAACTTTTTAAAATTAAATATATTAAATTTTAGGATTTCTGAGTGTCTAAATCCAGTAAAAGGATCTAATATTGGATACTTTTACTGGTTTTAGACACTCAAGAATCCTAAAATTTAATATATTTAATTCTAAAAAATTTTTAGACACTCGAGGCAGTGTCGGCAATAAACATGCTCTTAGTTCATTATTTTAATAGTTTTAGTTTTATATGATTATTTATTTTAAAATTAAATTATTCGAAAGGAAATCAAGTAGTTAGAGTAGAACATGTGGCAAGAAGAGTTCTCCACGGATTCAGAAACGTCTCTTAGAGCATGTGCAATGGTTGTTCTTAAAAATAGTTTTTAGGAAAAAAACATATTAAAATTAAATATAAATTGATTTAATTATGAAGACATGTTCTTATTTAAGAAGTTTAAGAATTGGTTCTTAACTGCCATGTGTCAGCATCTGATTCGAAGATGTATATTGACAAGGGGAAAAAAGAAAGAAAAACACGATTTACGTTTATTAAATACAATATATTTTATGTTTCATTCAATTTACTATATTTATAAAGTTTAAGAAAATAAATTCTATTTAAAATAAAATAAATTTACAGTTTTATTAAGAACCATACTAGGATTTCACCATTGGACAAGAAAAAACAAAAAACACTATAAAAAGTTCTTAGTCTAAAATTATTAATAAAAAATATGCTAAGAACCATGTTAATGGTTTCACCATTGCACATGCTCTTACATCTCCTCTCCAAGAAACGTCTCTCCCTCTCACTTCTATTTTTTTTTTTTTTTTTTTGATTTTTTAACTGTTGGATATCCTATAAGAGACCATTGTTGCACATGCTCTTATGTGTGAATGCTCATTGATTTCTTTTTTTGGTCTTGAAGCTCCCTATCTAGAAGCTCTTATAAAACAATTCATATTCGTTGTTATATTCTCACATTTTATCAAAGAAAATGCTATTACCAAGAGCCAAAAGCTCAACTGGTAAAGATCTAAAACAAAGCCTAGAGATCGCTGGTTCGAGTGGCTCTTGGGACAAGACCATATAACATGTTCTGTTCCTGGGTCCGTAAGAATGTTCGGGCCTAGGTCCAGAACCTCTTAGATATTAAAATAATAATAAAATAATGCTCATTAGTTGCATTTTTTCTCTGAATGCCAGGTCTCGACTTTGCGCCTAGACGAGTATGAGAAACTACGATCATGTATTCCACGAGAATGCAGAGACCGATTGGTCAATATAACCACTGAAGCACTCTCATCAAAGAAGGTAATTAATTCATAGTATATATATCATCATTCAAAAAATGGGAAAAGTTAAATTAAAGAGCATAATAAACTATCAAACTTTGGGTGAAGGTCTGGCTGGTGGGAGAAGGAACAACTAAAGAGGAGCAGGAAAAAGCCACAAAAGGAACATTGTTTATACCATTCTCACAGTTCCCTCTCAAGCAGTTACGTGGAGATTGTATCTATCATACTACACCAGCATTGGTAGTTCCAAAATCTCTACTGAATATTCACTCCTGTGAGGTAAGTATAGAAAGCTGGCCAATCCAATTAATTCATATTGTAGATATAACATGTCCTAACTAACTATTTAATAAACACATATGCAGAATTGGTTACCGAGAAAGGCGATGAGTGCAACTAGGGTGGCTGGCATATTACACGCTTTAGAAGGATGGGAAATGCATGAGTGCGGCACATCCCTTCTTCTCTCGGACTTGGACCAAGTATGGAAAGCCTGCCTCAGCCACGGATTCCAGCCTCTTTTGCTTCCACATCTCTGAAGTGCAGCCAAAACAACAGAAGAAAGCACAAAGATGAGAGCTACACTTTGTGTGGATGTATTTAGCTATATATGATTCACTCTTTCTACACATACACTACGAAATATAAACTATATGTGAATCAAGGTATTAATAAGAGGTACTATTTCATATGTGTTGGTGAGTGAGGTTATTTCTTTGGTCCAAAATCTTACAAAGTTTTATATAGACATTTGAAATGACTCATTCAATGGATTTTTTTGGTAGATTAATTACATAACATAATTTAAAATTAATTAATAAATGGACAAATTGACAAATTGAAATTTAAGTGGAATGAACTTGAATTGAAAGACGACATCTTTTATGATTATCCACTTTTCACAAGTGCACTTCGGCATGTTTCTTCCATGCAACTTCCTTCTTGATTGATGATGCTTTGTTGATGATGCTTGTTTTCTTCTTGATGAAGGTATGGAAGAAGGTTTTGTTCCAAATGTTAGAAATAGGTCCATTTTGTTGAGGAGTCTAGCTCCTCAAGAAACACTTTATAGACATATTTTATTAATACCTTCCACACCTTCACCGGCGGAGCAGACACCAAGTGTGGCACTAACCCCAATCTCATCACCGCGGAGGAGACCCCAAGTGTGGCACCAACCCCAACCTCATCACCGGGTGCTCGTTCAAGTACCAACTCCTTTAATCACCGAAACCAAGAATTCAGATTGTATATTCTCCATTAACGGGACTTGATCATCAATATTCCAAGCGCATGTGTTGGAGGTAGTTCCAAGACCATTCCCTCCACTTGCGACGGTTCATCCTCTCGACCACGTTCCACTGCATCTGCTTATGCTTGCTACATTTGTGGTCTGGACTTCATATGTTTGAATTTCATTTCCACTTTACTATTTTTATTTGTTGTTATTAACTTCTTGTGCCCGATTGCTTTTTCTATTTCGGGGTTGAATTCTTGAATTATCATTGCTTATGAAATAACCACTCCACTTTTAAACTACAAATCACATCAAATAGTAGAAATGATTTCGAATGACTGGTGAAGCCCTTGCTTTGAAAGCTGCATTATGTGTCGCTCCCTATTCTGAGACTAGAAAGCTAATCATAGCTTCCGACTCTCAATCTCTTGTCTCATTACTATTATCCGGTGATGTGATTAACGAGCTGAAAAGCATCTTATTCGACATTCGTTGCCTTATAGGTTCCTTTTCTTATCCTATCCAGTTTATGTACGTTCCCCGCTTGGATAATCAAGTGGCGGATTCCCTTGCTAAATCAGCCCTACGTGGTTTTGATGGCTCTAGTTTGTAAGAACATTTGATATTTTAATGAAGTGGTTTGTTCAAAAAAAAAAAAGTAGAAATGATTTCATCTCAATTTTGGGAGATTTGCACTTTATGTACCCATCTTTCATTTTTTAAGCAAAACTAGACCCCTTATGTCAATCTTTGCAAAGCTAACCTAAAGGGATAGTGAAATTACATTTAGAGCCTTAATGTACAAACAATAAAACAGAAGTCTGAATGGCTGTTTTAGCCCTCACGAAGTCTACGACGGTCATCTGGAAGTCTACTGAGGCAGTGGAAGTCTACATCGTAATTAAATTTGATATTTAAATCTATTAATTCATAAAAAATATTTTGACCGAAGATTTCATTTCATAACCAAACTAAAAATATTTGTGAAGTATTAAAAATAAAATTTCACAAAATTGAATTAAACTAAACCAACAAAGATAAATTAGATTGAAAATGAATGTTTTAGCCCTCACGAAGTCTACAACGGTCATTGGGAAGTCTACGACGGAAATCTACTGAGGCAATGGAAGTCTACATCGTAATTAAATTTGATCTTTAAATCTATTAATTCATAAAAAAATATTTTGACCAAAGATTTCATTTCATAACCAAACTAAAAATATTTGTGAAGTATTAAAAATAAAATTTCACAAAATTGAATTAAATTAAACCAACAAAGATAAATTAGATTGGAAATGAATGAATGAACTACAAACTATACTAAATACCAAATACTATATTCCATGACATTACATTTAGAAGTCATGTGACAATGTGGTGACATGGTAGTAGTTATTATTATGTAATATGTATGTATAGTTTGTATGAGTTTATGATTGTAATGGATTTATGTTTTGGGAATTTGTATATATGGTTTAGGGTTTAGAGTAAACAATTTATAAGTAGTTATAATGTAGGGTTTTCTTATTAAAGTTGATTTCACTATAAGGTGATGTTAAATTTTGAGTCAAGTATGTCATTGACATTAGGTAATTGATTTATGAGTAAGACATATGGAAAATTGATTGACATTAGAAGATTGAAAACATGTGTTTACCTTTAGGGTTAGATTTAAATTTCATAATTTCAATATTTAAAATGTCAAACTTGCACAAAAGTGTGGAATTGTGAATATATCAAATGTTTGAATGTTTGATAATACATTCTTTTAATAGTTTTTGAATAATTTTAAGAAAAAACTCGAATTAGGTTTTGAATTGTAGACTTCGTTTGCAGTCTACACAACTTGTAGACCTCCTATGAAGTTTAGAGACATAAACTTAAAAATTTGTGAAAACGGTCAAAACTCAAAGGGGTACACCTACGAATTTTGGAACGTTTTCGCTTAATTTTAAAAAACACCTAATGAAGTGTATCTAAATTTTAAATAAATTATTTCTACTATATCATGTGTTATAGAGGTCTCCTATGAAGTTTAGAGACAAAAACTTAAAAAATTTGTGAAAACGGTCAAAACTCAAAGGGGTACACCTACGAATTTTTGAAAATAATTTATTTCTACTATATCATGTGTTATAGAGGTCTCTTATGAAGTTTAGAGACATAAACTTAAAAATTTGTGAAAACGGTGAAAACTTAAAGGGGTACACCTACGAATTTTTTAACGTTTTCGCTTAATTTTAAAAACACCGAATGAAGTGTATCTAAATTTCAAAATAAATTATTTCTACTATATCATGTGTTATAGAGGTCTCCTATGAAGTTTAGAGACATATACTTAAAAATTTAGTGAAAACGGTCAAAACTCAAAGGGGTACACCAACGAATTTTTGAACGTTTTCGCCTAATTTTAAAAACACCGAATGAAATGTATCTAAATTTCAAAAACAATTATTACTACTATATGTGTTATAGAAGCCTCCTATGAAGTTTAGAGACATAAACTTAAAAAATTGTGAAAACGGTCAAAACTCAAAAGGGTACACACCTACGAATTTTTGAACGTTTTCGCTTAGTTTTAAAAACTCCGAATGAAGTGTATCTAAATTTAAATAAATTATTTCAACTATATCATGTGGTACAGAGGTCTCCTATGAAGTTTAGAGACATAAACTTAAAAATTTTGTTAAAACGGTCAAAACTCAAAGGGGTACACCTACGAATTTTTAAACGTTTTCACTTAATTTTAAAAACACCGAATGAAGTGTATCTAAATTTGAAAATAAATTATTTCCACTATATCATGTGTTATAGAGGTATCTTATGAAGTTTAGAGACATAAACTTAAAAATTTTGTGAAAACGGTCAAAACTCAAAGGGGTACACACCTACGAATTTTTGAACGTTTTCGCTTAATTTTAAAAACACCGAATAAAGTATTTCTAAATTTCAAAATAAATTACTTCCACTATATCATGTGTTATAGAGGTATCTTATGAAGTTTAGAGACATAAACTTTAAAATTTGTGAAAACGGTCAAAACTCAAATTAAAGGGGTACACCTACGAATTTTTGAACATTTTCGCTTAATTTTAAAAACACCGAATGAAGTCTATCAAAATTTCAAAATAAATTACTTCCACTATATCCTGTGTTATAGAGGTATCTTATGAAGTTTAGAGACATAAACTTTAAAATTTGTGAAAACGGTCAAAACTCAAAGGGGTACACCTACGAACGTTTTCGCTTTATTTTAAAAACACCGAATGAAGTGTATCTAAATTTTAAATAAATTATTTCTACAATATCATATGGTACAGAGGTCTCCTATGAAGTTTAGAGACATAAAAACGGTCAAAACTCAAAGGGGTACACCTACAAATTTTTGAACGTTTTCGCTTAATTTTTTAAAAAACCAAATGAAGTGAATCTAAGTTTGAAAATAATTATTTCTACTATATAATGTGTTATAGAGGTCTCTTATGAATTTGTGAAAACGGTCAAAACTCAAAAGGGTACACCTACGAATTTTTGAACGTTTTCGCTTAATTTTTAAAATATCGAATGAAGTGTATCTAAATTTGAAAATAAATTATTTCTACTATATCATGTATTATAGAGGTCTCTTATGAAGTTTAGAGACATAAACTTAAAAATTTTGTGAAAACGGTCAAAACTCAAAGGGGTACACCTACGAATTTTTGAAAATAATTTATTTCTACTATATCATGTGTTATAAAGGTCTCTGACATAAACTTAAAAATTTGTGAAAACAGTGAAAACTCAAAGGGGTACACCTACAAATTTTTAAACGTTTTTCGCTTAATTTTAAACACACCGAATGAAGTGTATCTAAATTTCAAAATAAATTATTTCTACTATATCTTGTGTTATAGAGGCCTCTTATGAGTTTTAGAGACATAAACATAAAAATTTGTGAAAACGGTCAAAACTCAAAGGGATACACCTACGAATTTTTGAATGTTTTCGCTTAATTTTTAAAATATCGAATGAAGTGTATCTAAATTTGAAAATAAATTATTTCCACTATATCATGTGTTATACAGGTCCCTTATGAAGTTTAGAGACATAAACTTAAAAATTTGTGAAAACGGTCAAAACTCAAAGGGGTACACCTACGAATTTTTGAACGTTTTCGCATAATTTTAAAAACACCGAATGAAGTGTATCTAAATTTGAAAATACATTATTTCCACTATATCATGTGTTATAGAGGTATCTTATGAAGTTTAGAGACATAAACTTAAAAATTTTGTGAAAACGGTCAAAACTCAAAGGGGTACACCTACGAATTTTTGAACGTTTTCGCTTAATTTTAAAAACACCGAATAAAGTATTTCTAAATTTCAAAATAAATTACTTCCACTATATCATGTGTTATAGAGGTATCTTTTGAATTTTAGAGACATAAACTTTAAAATTTGTGAAAACGGTCAAAACTCAAATTAAAGGGGTACACCTACGAATTTTTGAACGTTTTCGCTTAATTTTAAAAACACCGAATGAAGTCTATCTAAATTTCAAAATAAATTACTTCCACTATATCCTGTGTTATAGAGGTATCTTATGAAGTTTAGAGACATAAACTTAAAAATTTGTGAAAACGGTCAAAACTCAAAGGGGTACACCTACGAACGTTTTCGCTTTATTTTAAAAACACCGAATAAAGTGTATCTAAATTTTAAATAAATTATTTCTACAATATCATGTGGTACAGAGGTCTCCTATGAAGTTTAGAGACATAAACTTAAAAATTTTGTAAAAACGGTCAAAACTCAAAGGGGTACACCTACGAATTTTTAAACGTTTTCACTTAATTTTAAAAACACCGAATGAAGTGTATCTAAATTTGAAAATAAATTATTTCCACTATATCATGTGTTATAGAAGTCTCTTATGAAGTTTAGAGAAATAAACTTAAAAATTTGTGAAAACGGTGAAAACTCAAAGGGGTACACCTACGAATTTTTGAACGTTTTCCCTTAATTATTAAAAAACCGAATGAAGTGTATCTAAATTTGAAAATAAATTATTTCTAGTATATCATGTGTTATAGAAGTCTCTTATGAAGTTTAGAGACATAAACTTAAAAATTTGTGAAAACGGTCAAAACTCAAAGGGGTACACCTACGAACGTTTTCGCTTTATTTTAAAAACACCGAATGAAGTGTATCTAAATTTTAAATAAATTATTTCTACAATATCATGTGGTACAGAGGTCTCCTATGAAGTTTAGAGACATAAACTTAAAAATTTTGTAAAAACGGTCAAAACTCAAAGGGGTACACCTACAAATATTTGAACGTTTTCGCTTAATTTTTTAAAAAACCAAATGAAGTGAATCTAAGTTTGAAAATAATTATTTCTACTATATAATGTGTTATAGAGGTCTCTTATGAATTTGTGAAAACGGTCAAAACTCAAAAGGGTACACCTACGAATTTTTGAACGTTTTCGCTTAATTTTTAAAATATCGAATGAAGTGTATCTAAATTTGAAAATAAATTATTTCTACTATATCATGTATTATAGAGGTCTCTTATGAAGTTTAGAGACATAAACTTAAAAATTTTGTGAAAACGGTCAAAACTCAAAGGGGTACACCTACGAATTTTTGAAAATAATTTATTTCTACTATATCATGTGTTATAAAGGTCTCTGACATAAACTTAAAAATTTGTGAAAACGGTGAAAACTCAAAGGGGTACACCTACAAATTTTTAAACGTTTTTCGCTTAATTTTAAACACACCGAATGAAGTGTATCTAAATTTCAAAATAAATTATTTCTACTATATCTTGTGTTATAGAGGCCTCTTATGAGTTTTAGAGACATAAACATAAAAATTTGTGAAAACGGTCAAAACTCAAAGGGATACACCTACGAATTATTGAACGTTTTCGCTTAATTTTTAAAATATCGAATGAAGTGTATCTAAATTTGAAAATAAATTATTTCCACTATATCATGTGTTATACAGGTCCCTTATGAAGTTTAGAGACATAAACTTAAAAATTTGTGAAAACGGTCAAAACTCAAAGGGGTACACCTACGAATTTTTGAACGTTTTCGCATAATTTTAAAAACACCGAATGAAGTGTATCTAAATTTGAAAATACATTATTTCCACTATATCATGTGTTATAGAGGTATCTTATGAAGTTTAGAGACATAAACTTAAAAATTTTGTGAAAACGGTCAAAACTCAAAGGGGTACACCTACGAATTTTTGAACGTTTTCGCTTAATTTTAAAAACACCGAATAAAGTATTTCTAAATTTCAAAATAAATTACTTCCACTATATCATGTGTTATAGAGGTATCTTATGAAGTTTAGAGACATAAACTTTAAAATTTGTGAAAACGTTCAAAACTCAAATTAAAGGGGTACACCTACGAATTTTTGAACGTTTTCACTTAATTTTCAAAACACCGAATGAAGTCTATATAAATTTCAAAATAAATTACTTCCACTATATCCTGTGTTATAGAGGTATCTTATGAAGTTTAGAGACATAAACTTAAAAATTTGTGAAAACGGTCAAAACTCAAAGGGGTACACCTACAAACGTTTTCGCTTTATTTTAAAAACACCGAATGAAGTGTATCTAAATTTTAAATAAATTATTTCTACAATATCATGTGGTACAGAGGTCTCCTATGAAGTTTAGAGACATAAACTTAAAATTTTTGTAAAAACGGTCAAAACTCAAAGGGGTACACCTACGAATTTTTAAACGTTTTCACTTAATTTTAAAAACACCGAATGAAGTGTATTTAAATTTGAAAATAAATTATTTCCACTATATCATGTGTTATAGAAGTCTCTTATGAAGTTTAGAGAAATAAACTTAAAAATTTGTGAAAACGGTGAAAACTCAAAGGGGTACACCTACAAATTTTTGAACGTTTTCCCTTAATTATTAAAAAACCGAATGAAGTGTATCTAAATTTGAAAATAAATTATTTCTACTATATCATGTATTATAGAAGTCTCTTATGAAGTTTAGAGACATAAACTTAAAAATTTGTGAAAACGGTCAAAACTCAAAGGGGTACACCTACGAACGTTTTCGCTTTATTTTAAAAACACCGAATGAAGTGTATCTAAATTTTAAATAAATTATTTCTACAATATCATGTGGTACAGAGGTCTCCTATGAAGTTTAGAGACATAAACTTAAAAATTTTGTAAAAACGGTCAAAACTCAAAGGGGTACACCTACAAATATTTGAACGTTTTCGCTTAATTTTTTAAAAAACCAAATGAAGTGAATCTAAGTTTGAAAATAATTATTTCTACTATATAATTTGTTATAGAGGTCTCTTATGAATTTGTGAAAACGGTCAAAACTCAAAAGGGTACACCTACGAATTTTTGAACGTTTTCGCTTAATTTTTAAAATATCGAATGAAGTGTATCTAAATTTGAAAATAAATTATTTCTACTATATCATGTATTATAGAGGTCTCTTATGAAGTTTAGAGACATAAACTTAAAAATTTTGTGAAAACGGTCAAAACTCAAAGGGGTACACCTACGAATTTTTGAAAATAATTTATTTCTACTATATCATGTGTTATAAAGGTCTCTGACATAAACTTAAAAATTTGTGAAAACGGTGAAAACTCAAAGGGGTACACCTACAAATTTTTAAACGTTTTTCGCTTAATTTTAAACACACCGAATGAAGTGTATCTAAATTTCAAAATAAATTATTTCTACTATATCTTGTGTTATAGAGGCCTCTTATGAGTTTTAGAGACATAAACATAAAAATTTGTGAAAACGGTCAAAACTCAAAGGGATACACCTACGAATTTTTGAATGTTTTCGCTTAATTTTTAAAATATCGAATGAAGTGTATCTAAATTTGAAAATAAATTATTTCCACTATATCATGTGTTATACAGGTCCCTTATGAAGTTTAGAGACATAAACTTAAAAATTTGTGAAAACGGTCAAAACTCAAAGGGGTACACCTACGAATTTTTGAACGTTTTCGCATAATTTTAAAAACACCGAATGAAGTGTATCTAAATTTGAAAATACATTATTTCCACTATATCATGAGTTATAGAGGTATCTTATGAAGTTTAGAGACATAAACTTAAAAATTTTGTGAAAACGGTCAAAACTCAAAGGGGTACACCTACGAATTTTTGAACGTTTTCGCTTAATTTTAAAAACACCGAATAAAGTATTTCTAAATTTCAAAATAAATTACTTCCACTATATCATGTGTTATAGAGGTATCTTATGAAGTTTAGAGACATAAACTTTAAAATTTTTGAAAACGGTCAAAACTCAAATTAAAGGGGTACACCTACGAATTTTTGAACATTTTCGCTTAATTTTAAAAACACCGAATGAAGTCTATCTAAATTTCAAAATAAATTACTTCCACTATATCCTGTGTTATAGAGGTATCTTATGAAGTTTAGAGACATAAACTTTAAAATTTGTGAAAACGGTCAAAACTCAAAGGGGTACACCTACGAACGTTTTCGCTTTATTTTAAAAACACCGAATGAAGTGTATCTAAATTTTAAATAAATTATTTCTACAATATCATATGGTACAGAGGTCTCCTATGAAGTTTAGAGACATAAAAACGGTCAAAACTCAAAGGGGTACACCTACAAATTTTTGAACGTTTTCGCTTAAATTTTTAAAAAACCAAATGAAGTGAATCTAAGTTTGAAAATAATTATTTCTACTATATAATGTGTTATAGAGGTCTCTTATGAATTTGTGAAAACGGTCAAAACTCAAAAGGGTACACCTACGAATTTTTGAACGTTTTCGCTTAATTTTTAAAATATCGAATGAAGTGTATCTAAATTTGAAAATAAATTATTTCTACTATATCATGTATTATAGAGGTCTCTTATGAATTTTAGAGACATAAACTTAAAAATTTTGTGAAAACGGTCAAAACTCAAAGGGGTACACCTACGAATTTTTGAAAATAATTTATTTCTACATTATCATGTGTTATAAAGGTCTCTGATATAAACTTAAAAATTTGTGAAAACGGTGAAAACTCAAAGGGGTACACCTACAAATTTTTAAACGTTATTCGCTTAATTTTAAACACACCGAATGAAGTGTATCTAAATTTCAAAATAAATTATTTCTACAATATCTTGTGTTATAGAGGCCTCTTATGAGTTTTAGAGACATAAACATAAAAATTTGTGAAAACGGTCAAAACTCAAAGAGATACACCTACGAATTTTTGAATGTTTTTGCTTAATTTTTAAAATATCGAATGAAGTGTATCTAAATTTGAAAATAAATTATTTCCACTATATCATGTGTTATACATGTCCCTTATGAAGTTTAGAGACATAAACTTAAAAATTTGTGAAAACGGTCAAAACTCAAAGGGGTACACCTACGAATTTTTGAACGTTTTCGCATAATTTTAAAAACTTCGAATGAAGTGTATCTAAATTTGAAAATACATTATTTCCACTATATCATGTGTTATAGAGGTATCTTATGAAGTTTAGAGACATAAACTTAAAAATTTTGTGAAAACGGTCAAAACTCAAAGGGGTACACCTACGAATTTTTGAACGTTTTCGCTTAATTTTAAAAACACCGAATAAAGTATTTCTAAATTTCAAAATAAATTACTTCCACTATATCATGTGTTATAGAGGTATCTTATGAAGTTTAGAGACATAAACTTTAAAATTTGTGAAAACGGTCAAAACTCAAATTAAAGGGGTACACCTACGAAATTTTGAACGTTTTCGCTTAATTTTAAAAACACCGAATGAAATCTATCTAAATTTCAAAATAAATTACTTCCACTATATCCTGTGTTATAGAGGTATCTTATGAAGTTTAGAGACATAAACTTTAAAATTTGTGAAAACGGTCAAAACTCAAAGGGGTACACCTACGAACGTTTTCGCTTTATTTTAAAAACACCGAATGAAGTGTATCTAAATTTTAAATAAATTATTTCTACAATATCATGTGGTACAGAGGTCTCCTATGAAGTTTAGAGACATAAACTTAAAAATTTTGTAAAAACGGTCAAAACTCAAAGGGGTACACCTACGAATTTTTAAACGTTTTCACTTATTTTAAAAACACCGAATGAAGTGTATCTAAATTTGAAAATAAATTATTTCCACTATATCATGTGTTATAGAAGTCTCTTATGAAGTTTAGAGAAATAAACTTAAAAATTTGTGAAAACGGTGAAAACTCAAAAGGGTACACCTACGAATTTTTGAACGTTTTCCCTTAATTATTAAAAAACCGAATGAAGTGTATCTAAATTTGAAAATAAATTATTTCTACTATATCATGTGTTATAGAAGTCTCTTATGAAGTTTAGAGACATAAACTTAAAAATTTGTGAAAACGGTCAAAACTCAAAGGGGTACACCTACGAACGTTTCAGCTTTATTTTAAAAACACCGAATGAAGTGTATCTAAATTTTAAATAAATTATTTCTACAATATCATGTGGTACAGAGGTCTCCTATGAAGTTTAGAGACATAAACTTAAAAGATTTGTAAAAAGGGTCAAAACTCAAAGGGGTACACCTACAAATTTTTTAACGTTTTCGCTTAATTTTTTAAAAAACCAAATGAAGTGAATCTAAGTTTGAAAATAATTATTTCTACTATATAATGTGTTATAGAGGTCTCTTATGAATTTGTGAAAACGGTCAAAACTCAAAAGGGTACACCTACGAATTTTTGAACGTTTTCGCTTAATTTTTAAAATATCGAATGAAGTGTATCTAAATTTGAAAATAAATTATTTCTACTATATCATGTATTATAGAGGTCTCTTATGAAGTTTAGAGACATAAACTTAAAAATTTTGTGAAAACGGTCAAAACTCAAAGGGGTACACCTACGAATTTTTGAAAATAATTTATTTCTACTATATCATGTGTTATAAAGGTCTCTGACATAAACTTAAAAATTTGTGAAAACGGTGAAAACTCAAAGGGGTACACCTACAAATTTTTAAACGTTTTTCGCTTAATTTTAAACACACCGAATGAAGTGTATCTAAATTTCAAAATAAATTATTTCTACTATATCTTGTGTTATAGAGGCCTCTTATGAGTTTTAGAGACATAAACATAAAAATTTGTGAAAACGGTCAAAACTCAAAGGGATACACCTACGAATTATTGAACGTTTTCGCTTAATTTTTAAAATATCGAATGAAGTGTATCTAAATTTGAAAATAAATTATTTCTACTATATCATGTATTATAGAGGTCTCTTATGAAGTTTAGAGACATAAACTTAAAAATTTGTGAAAACGGTCAAAACTCAAAGGGGTACACCTACGAATTTTTGAACGTTTTCGAATAATTTTAAAAACACCGAATGAAGTGTATCTAAATTTGAAAATAAATTATTTCCACTATATCATGTGTTATAGAGGTATCTTATGAAGTTTAGAGACATAAACTTAAAAATTTTGTGAAAACGGTCAAAACTCAAAGGGGTACACACCTACGAATTTTTGAACGTTTTCGCTTAATTTTAAAAACACCGAATAAAGTATTTCTAAATTTCAAAATAAATTACTTCCACTATATCATGTGTTACAGAGGTATCTTATGAAGTTTAGAGACATAAACTTTAAAATTTTTGAAAACGGTCAAAACTCAAATTAAAGGGGTACACCTACGAATTTTTGAACATTTTCGCTTAATTTTAAAAACACCGAATGAAGTCTATCTAAATTTCAAAATAAATTACTTCCACTATATCCTGTGTTATAGAGGAATCTTATGAAGTTTAGAGACATAAACTTTAAAATTTGTGAAAACGGTCAAAACTCAAAGGGGTACACCTACGAACGTTTTCGCTTTATTTTAAAAACACCGAATGAAGTGTATCTAAATTTTAAATAAATTATTTCTACAATATCATATGGTACAGAGGTCTCCTATGAAGTTTAGAGACATAAAAACGGTCAAAACTCAAAGGGGTACACCTACAAATTTTTGAACGTTTTCGCTTAAATTTTTAAAAAACCAAATGAAGTGAATCTAAGTTTGAAAATAATTATTTCTACTATATAATGTGTTATAGAGGTCTCTTATGAATTTGTGAAAACGGTCAAAACTCAAAAGGGTACACCTACGAATTTTTGAACGTTTTCGCTTAATTTTTAAAATATCGAATGAAGTGTATCTAAATTTGAAAATAAATTATTTCTACTATATCATGTATTATAGAGGTCTCTTATGAATTTTAGAGACATAAACTTAAAAATTTTGTGAAAACGGTCAAAACTCAAAGGGGTACACCTACGAATTTTTGAAAATAATTTATTTCTACATTATCATGTGTTATAAAGGTCTCTGATATAAACTTAAAAATTTGTGAAAACGGTGAAAACTCAAAGGGGTACACCTACAAATTTTTAAACGTTATTCGCTTAATTTTAAACACACCGAATGAAGTGTATCTAAATTTCAAAATAAATTATTTCTACAATATCTTGTGTTATAGAGGCCTCTTATGAGTTTTAGAGACATAAACATAAAAATTTGTGAAAACGGTCAAAACTCAAAGAGATACACCTACGAATTTTTGAATGTTTTTGCTTAATTTTTAAAATATCGAATGAAGTGTATCTAAATTTGAAAATAAATTATTTCCACTATATCATGTGTTATACATGTCCCTTATGAAGTTTAGAGACATAAACTTAAAAATTTGTGAAAACGGTCAAAACTCAAAGGGGTACACCTACGAATTTTTGAACGTTTTCGCATAATTTTAAAAACTTCGAATGAAGTGTATCTAAATTTGAAAATACATTATTTCCACTATATCATGTGTTATAGAGGTATCTTATGAAGTTTAGAGACATAAACTTAAAAATTTTGTGAAAACGGTCAAAACTCAAAGGGGTACACCTACGAATTTTTGAACGTTTTCGCTTAATTTTAAAAACACCGAATAAAGTATTTCTAAATTTCAAAATAAATTACTTCCACTATATCATGTGTTATAGAGGTATCTTATGAAGTTTAGAGACATAAACTTTAAAATTTGTGAAAACGGTCAAAACTCAAATTAAAGGGGTACACCTACGAAATTTTGAACGTTTTCGCTTAATTTTAAAAACACCGAATGAAATCTATCTAAATTTCAAAATAAATTACTTCCACTATATCCTGTGTTATAGAGGTATCTTATGAAGTTTAGAGACATAAACTTTAAAATTTGTGAAAACGGTCAAAACTCAAAGGGGTACACCTACGAACGTTTTCGCTTTATTTTAAAAACACCGAATGAAGTGTATCTAAATTTTAAATAAATTATTTCTACAATATCATGTGGTACAGAGGTCTCCTATGAAGTTTAGAGACATAAACTTAAAAATTTTGTAAAAACGGTCAAAACTCAAAGGGGTACACCTACGAATATTTAAACGTTTTCACTTATTTTAAAAACACCGAATGAAGTGTATCTAAATTTGAAAATAAATTATTTCCACTATATCATGTGTTATAGAAGTCTCTTATGAAGTTTAGAGAAATAAACTTAAAAATTTGTGAAAACGGTGAAAACTCAAAAGGGTACACCTACGAATTTTTGAACGTTTTCCCTTAATTATTAAAAAACCGAATGAAGTGTATCTAAATTTGAAAATAAATTATTTCTACTATATCATGTGTTATAGAAGTCTCTTATGAAGTTTAGAGACATAAACTTAAAAATTTGTGAAAACGGTCAAAACTCAAAGGGGTACACCTACGAACGTTTTCGCTTTATTTTAAAAACACCGAATGAAGTGTATCTAAATTTTAAATAAATTATTTCTACAATATCATGTGGTACAGAGGTCTCCTATGAAGTTTAGAGACATAAACTTAAAAGATTTGTAAAAAGGGTCAAAACTCAAAGGGGTACACCTACAAATTTTTTAACGTTTTCGCTTAATTTTTTAAAAAACCAAATGAAGTGAATCTAAGTTTGAAAATAATTAATTCTACTATATAATGTGTTATAGAGGTCTCTTATGAATTTGTGAAAACGGTCAAAACTCAAAAGGGTGCACCTACGAATTTTTGAACGTTTTCGCTTAATTTTTAAAATATCGAATGAAGTGTATCTAAATTTGAAAATAAATTATTTCTACTATATCATGTATTATAGAGGTCTCTTATGAAGTTTAGAGACATAAACTTAAAAATTTTGTGAAAACGGTCAAAACTCAAAGGGGTACACCTACGAATTTTTGAAAATAATTTATTTCTACTATATCATGTGTTATAAAGGTCTCTGACATAAACTTAAAAATTTGTGAAAACGGTGAAAACTCAAAGGGGTACACCTACAAATTTTTAAACGTTTTTCGCTTAATTTTAAAAACACCGAATGAAGTGTATCTAAATTTCAAAATAAATTATTTCTACTATATCTTGTGTTATAGAGGCCTCTTATGAGTTTTAGAGACATAAACATAAAAATTTGTGAAAACGGTCAAAACTCAAAGGGATACACCTACGAATTATTGAACGTTTTCGCTTAATTTTTAAAATATCGAATGAAGTGTATCTAAATTTGAAAATAAATTATTTCTACTATATCATGTATTATAGAGGTCTCTTATGAAGTTTAGAGACATAAACTTAAAAATTTGTGAAAACGGTCAAAACTCAAAGGGGTACACCTACGAATTTTTGAACGTTTTCGAATAATTTTAAAAACACCGAATGAAGTGTATCTAAATTTGAAAATAAATTATTTCCACTATATCATGTGTTATAGAGGTATCTTATGAAGTTTAGAGACATAAACTTAAAAATTTTGTGAAAACGGTCAAAACTCAAAGGGGTACACACCTACGAATTTTTGAACGTTTTCGCTTAATTTTAAAAACACCGAATAAAGTATTTCTAAATTTCAAAATAAATTACTTCCACTATATCATGTGTTATAGAGGTATCTTATGAAGTTTAGAGACATAAACTTTAAAATTTTTGAAAACGGTCAAAACTCAAATTAAAGGGGTACACCTACGAATTTTTGAACATTTTCGCTTAATTTTAAAAACACCGAATGAAGTCTATCTAAATTTCAAAATAAATTACTTCCACTATATCCTGTGTTATAGAGGTATCTTATGAAGTTTAGAGACATAAACTTTAAAATTTGTGAAAACGGTCAAAACTCAAAGGGGTACACCTACGAACGTTTTCGCTTTATTTTAAAAACACCGAATGAAGTGTATCTAAATTTTAAATAAATTATTTCTACAATATCATATGGTACAGAGGTCTCCTATGAAGTTTAGAGACATAAAAACGGTCAAAACTCAAAGGGGTACACCTACAAATTTTTGAACGTTTTCGCTTAAATTTTTAAAAAACCAAATGAAGTGAATCTAAGTTTGAAAATAATTATTTCTACTATATAATGTGTTATAGAGGTCTCTTATGAATTTGTGAAAACGGTCAAAACTCAAAAGGGTACACCTACGAATTTTTGAACGTTTTCGCTTAATTTTTAAAATATCGAATGAAGTGTATCTAAATTTGAAAATAAATTATTTCTACTATATCATGTATTATAGAGGTCTCTTATGAATTTTAGAGACATAAACTTAAAAATTTTGTGAAAACGGTCAAAACTCAAAGGGGTACACCTACGAATTTTTGAAAATAATTTATTTCTACATTATCATGTGTTATAAAGGTCTCTGATATAAACTTAAAAATTTGTGAAAACGGTGAAAACTCAAAGGGGTACACCTACAAATTTTTAAACGTTATTCGCTTAATTTTAAACACACCGAATGAAGTGTATCTAAATTTCAAAATAAATTATTTCTACAATATCTTGTGTTATAGAGGCCTCTTATGAGTTTTAGAGACATAAACATAAAAATTTGTGAAAACGGTCAAAACTCAAAGGGATACACCTACGAATTTTTGAATGTTTTTGCTTAATTTTTAAAATATCGAATGAAGTGTATCTAAATTTGAAAATAAATTATTTCCACTATATCATGTGTTATACATGTCCCTTATGAAGTTTAGAGACATAAACTTAAAAATTTGTGAAAACGGTCAAAACTCAAAGGGGTACACCTACGAATTTTTGAACGTTTTCGCATAATTTTAAAAACTTCGAATGAAGTGTATCTAAATTTGAAAATACATTATTTCCACTATATCATGTGTTATAGAGGTATCTTATGAAGTTTAGAGACATAAACTTAAAAATTTTGTGAAAACGGTCAAAACTCAAAGGGGTACACCTACGAATTTTTGAACGTTTTCGCTTAATTTTAAAAACACCGAATAAAGTATTTCTAAATTTCAAAATAAATTACTTCCACTATATCATGTGTTATAGAGGTATCTTATGAAGTTTAGAGACATAAACTTTAAAATTTGTGAAAACGGTCAAAACTCAAATTAAAGGGGTACACCTACGAAATTTTGAACGTTTTCGCTTAATTTTAAAAACACCGAATGAAATCTATCTAAATTTCAAAATAAATTACTTCCACTATATCCTGTGTTATAGAGGTATCTTATGAAGTTTAGAGACATAAACTTTAAAATTTGTGAAAACGGTCAAAACTCAAAGGGGTACACCTACGAACGTTTTCGCTTTATTTTAAAAACACCGAATGAAGTGTATCTAAATTTTAAATAAATTATTTCTACAATATCATGTGGTACAGAGGTCTCCTATGAAGTTTAGAGACATAAACTTAAAATTTTTGTAAAAACGGTCAAAACTCAAAGGGGTACACCTACGAATTTTTAAACGTTTTCACTTATTTTAAAAACACCGAATGAAGTGTATCTAAATTTGAAAATAAATTATTTCCACTATATCATGTGTTATAGAAGTCTCTTATGAAGTTTAGAGAAATAAACTTAAAAATTTGTGAAAACGGTGAAAACTCAAAAGGGTACACCTACGAATTTTTGAACGTTTTCCCTTAATTATTAAAAAACCGAATGAAGTGTATCTAAATTTGAAAATAAATTATTTCTACTATATCATGTGTTATAGAAGTCTCTTATGAAGTTTAGAGACATAAACTTAAAAATTTGTGAAAACGGTCAAAACTCAAAGGGGTACACCTACGAACGTTTTCGCTTTATTTTAAAAACACCGAATGAAGTGTATCTAAATTTTAAATAAATTATTTCTACAATATCATGTGGTACAGAGGTCTCCTATGAAGTTTAGAGACATAAACTTAAAAGATTTGTAAAAAGGGTCAAAACTCAAAGGGGTACACCTACAAATGTTTTAACGTTTTCGCTTAATTTTTTAAAAAACCAAATGAAGTGAATCTAAGTTTGAAAATAATTATTTCTACTATATAATGTGTTATAGAGGTCTCTTATGAATTTGTGAAAACGGTCAAAACTCAAAAGGGTACACCTACGAATTTTTGAACGTTTTCGCTTAATTTTTAAAATATCGAATGAAGTGTATCTAAATTTGAAAATAAATTATTTCTACTATATCATGTATTATAGAGGTCTCTTATGAAGTTTAGAGACATAAACTTAAAAATTTTGTGAAAACGGTCAAAACTCAAAGGGGTACACCTACGAATTTTTGAAAATAATTTATTTCTACTATATCATGTGTTATAAAGGTCTCTGACATAAACTTAAAAATTTGTGAAAACGGTGAAAACTCAAAGGGGTACACCTACAAATTTTTAAACGTTTTTCTCTTAATTTTAAACACACCGAATGAAGTGTATCTAAATTTCAAAATAAATTATTTCTACTATATCTTGTGTTATAGAGGCCTCTTATGAGTTTTAGAGACATAAACATAAAAATTTGTAAAAACGGTCAAAACTCAAAAGGATACACCTACGAATTTTTGAATGTTTTCGCTTAATTTTTAAAATATCGAATGAAGTGTATCTAAATTTGAAAATAAATTATTTCCACTATATCATGTGTTATACAGGTCCCTTATGAAGTTTAGAGACATAAACTTAAAAATTTGTGAAAACGGTCAAAACTCAAAGGGGTACACCTACGAATTTTTGAACGTTTTCGCATAATTTTAAAAACACCGAATGAAGTGTATCTAAATTTGAAAATACATTATTTCCACTATATCATGTGTTATAGAGGTATCTTATGAAGTTTAGAGACATAAACTTAAAAATTTTGTGAAAATGGTCAAAACTCAAAGGGGGTACACCTACGAATTTTTGAACGTTTTCGCTTAATTTTAAAAACACCGAATAAAGTATTTCTAAATTTCAAAATACATTACTTCCACTATATCATGTGTTATAGAGGTATCTTATGAAGTTTAGAGACATAAACTTTAAAATTTGTGAAAACGGTCAAAACTCAAATTAAAGGGGGTACACCTACGAATTTTTGAACGTTTTCGCTTAATTTTAAAAACACCGAATGAAGTCTATCTAAATTTCAAAATAAATTACTTCCACTATATCCTGTGTTATAGAGGTATCTTATGAAGTTTAGAGATATAAACTTTAAAATTTGTGAAAACGGTCAAAACTCAAAGGGGTACACCTACGAACGTTTTCGCTTTATTTTAAAAACACCGAATGAAGTGTATCTAAATTTTAAATAAATTATTTCTACAATATCATGTGGTACAGAGGTCTCCTATGAAGTTTAGAGACATAAACTTAAAAATTTTGTAAAATTGGTCAAAACTCAAAGGGGTATACCTACAAATTTTTGAACGTTTTCCCTTAATTATTAAAAAACCGAATGAAGTGTATCTAAATTTGAAAATAAATTATTTCCACTATATCATGTGTTATATAGGTATCTTATGAAGTTTAGAGACATAAACTTAAAAATTTGTGAAAACGGTCAAAACTCAAATTAAAGGGGTACACCTACGAATTTTTGAACGTTTTCGCTTAATTTTAAAAACACCGAATGAAGTCTATCTAAATTTCAAAATAAATTACTTTCACTATATCCTGTGTTATAGAGGTATCTTATGAAGTTTAGAGACATAAACTTTAAAATTTGTGAAAACGGTCAAAACTCAAAGGGGTACACCTACGAACATTTTCGCTTTATTTTAAAAACACCGAATGAAGTGTATCTAAATTTTAAATAAATTATTTCTACAATATCATGTGGTACAGAGGTCTCCTATGAAGTTTAGAGACATAAACTTAAAAATTTTGTAAAAACGGTCAAAACTCAAAGGGGTACACCTACAAATTTTTGAACGTTTTCGCTTAATTTTTTAAAAAACCAAATGAAGTGAATCTAAGTTTGAAATTAATTATTTCAACTATATAATGTGTTATAGAGGTCTCTTATGAATTTGTGAAAACGGTCAAAACTCAAAAGGGTACACCTACGAATTTTTGAACGTTTTCGCTTAATTTTTAAAATATCGAATGAAGTGTATCTAAATTTGAAAATAAATTTTTTCTACTATATCATGTATTATAGAGGTCTCTTATGAAGTTTAGAGACATAAACTTAAAAATTTTGTGAAAACGGTCAAAACTCAAAGGGGTACACCAACGAATTTTTGAAAATAATTTATTTCTACTATATCATGTGTTATAAAGGTCTCTGACATAAACTTAAAAATTTGTGAAAACGGTGAAAACTCAAAGGGGTACACCTACAAATTTTTAAACGTTTTCGCTTAATTTTAAACACACCGAATGAAGTGTATCTATATTTCAAAATAAATTATTTCTACTATATCTTGTGTTATAGAGGCCTCTTATGAGTTTTAGAGACATAAACATAAAAATTTGTGAAAACAGTCAAAACTCAAAGGGATACACCTACGAATTATTGAATGTTTTCGCTTAATTTTTAAAATATCGAATGAAGTGTATCTAAATTTGAAAATAAATTATTTCCACTATATCATGTGTTATACATGTCTCTTATGAAGTTTAGAGACATAAACTTAAAAATTTGTGAAAACGGTCAAAACTCAAAGGGGTATACCTACGAATTTTTGAACGTTTTTGAATAATTTTAAAAACACTGAATGAAGTGTATCTAAATTTGAAAATAAATTATTTCCACTATATCATGTGTTATAGAGGTATCTTATGAAGTTTAGAGACATAAACTTAAAAATTTTGTGAAAACGGTTAAAACTCAAAGGGGTACACCTACGAATTTTTGAACGTTTTCGCTTAATTTTAAAAACACCGAATAAAGTATTTCTAAATTTCAAAATAAATTACTTCCACTATATCATGTGTTATAGAGGTATCTTATGAAGTTTAGAGACATAAACTTTAAAATTTGTGAAAACGGTCAAAACTCAAATTAAAGGGTGTACACCTACGAATTTTTGAACATTTTCACTTAATTTTAAAAACACCGAATGAAGTCTATCTAAATTTCAAAATAAATTACTTCCACTATATCCTGTGTTATAGAGGTATCTTATGAAGTTTAGAGACATAAACATTAAAATTTTTGAAAACAATCAAAACTCAAAAGGATACACCTACGAACGTTTTCGCTTTATTTTAAAAACACCGAATGAAGTGTATCTAAATTTTAAATAAATTATTTCTACAATATCATGTGGTACAGAGGTCTCCTATGAAGTTTAGACATAAACTTAAAAATTTTGTAAAAACGGTCAAAACTCAAAGGGGTACACCTACAAATTTTTGAACGTTTTCGCTTAATTTTTTAAAAAACCAAATGAAGTGAATCTAAGTTTGAAAATAATTATTTCTACTATATAATGTGTTATAGAGGTCTCTTATGAATTTGTGAAAACGGTCAAAACTCAAAAGGGTACACCTACGAATTTTTGAACGTTTTCGCTTAATTTTTAAAATATCGAATGAAGTGTATCTAAATTTGAAAATAAATTATTTCTACTATATCATGTATTATAGAGGTCTCTTATGAAGTTTAGAGACATAAACTTAAAAATTTTGTGAAAACGGTCAAAACTCAAAGAGGTACATCTACGAATTTTTGAAAATAATTTATTTCTACTATATCATGTGTTATAAAGGTCTCTAACATAAACTTAAAAATTTGTGAAAACGGTGAAAACTCAAAGGGGTACACCTACAAATTTTTAAACGTTTTTCGCTTAATTTTAAACACACCGAATGAAGTGTATCTAAATTTCAAAATAAATTATTTCTACTATATCTTGTGTTATAGAGGCCTCTTATGAGTTTTAGAGACATAAAAATAAAAATATGTGAAAACGGTCAAAACTCAAAGGGGTACACCTACGAATTTTTGAACGTTTTCGCTTAATTTTAAAAACACCGAATAAAGTATTTCTAAATTTCAAAATAAATTACTTCCACTATATCATGTGTTATAGAGGTATCTGATGAAGTTTAGAGACAAAAACTTTAAAATTTGTGAAAACGGTCAAAACTCAAATTAAAGGGGTACACCTACGAATTTTTGAACGTTTTCGCTTAATTTTAAAAACACCGAACGAAGTCTATCTAAATTTCAAAATAAATTATTTCTACTATATCATGTGTTATAGAGGTCTCTTATGAAGTTTAAAGACATAAACTTTAAAATTTTGAGAAAACGGTCAAAACTCAAAGGGGTACACCTACGAATTTTAAACGTTTTCGCTTAATTTCAAAAATATCGAATGAAGTGTATCTAAATTTGAAAATAAATTATTTCCATTATATCATGTGTTATAGAGGTCTCTTATAAAGTTTAGAGACATAAACTTAAAAATTTTGTGAAAACGGTCAAAACTCAAAGAAGTACGTACACCTACGAATTTTTGAACGTTTTCGCTTAATTTTAAAAACACCGAATAAAGTATTTCTAAATTTAAAAATAAATTACTTCCACTATATCCTGTGTTATAGAGGTATCTTATGAAGTTTAGAGACATAAACTTTAAAATTTGTGAAAACGGTCAAAACTCAAAAGGGTGTACCTACGAATTTTTGAGCGTTTTCGCTTAATTTTAAAAACACCGAATAAAGTGTTTCTAAATTTCAAAATAAATTACTTCCACTATATCATGTGTTATAGAGGTATCTTATGAAGTTTAGAGACATAAACTTTTAAATTTGTGAAAACGGTCAAAACTTAAAGGGGTACACCTACGAATTTTTGAACATTTCGCTTAATTTTAAAAATACCGAATGAAGTGTATTTAAATTTAAAATAAATTATTTATACTATATCATGTGTTATCGAGGTCTCTTATGAAGTTTTGAAACATAAACTTTAAAAGTTTTGAGAAAACGGTCAAAACTCAAAGGAGTACACCTACGAATTTTTAAACGTTTTCGCTAAATTTAAAAAGCACCGAATAAAGTTTAAAGTTTAGGGTTTAGGGTTTGGGGATTAGGGTTTAGGGTTTGGGGATTAGGGTTTAGGGTTTAGGGTTTAGGGTTTAGGGTTTAGGGTTTAGGGTTTAGGGTTTAGGGTTTAGGGTTTAGGGT
>CAUYWE010000062.1:0-22928 GCA_963576765.1 Draba incana | reverse complement strand
CTCCACCACTTGTGCTTAAGCAGCTCACAACCCAAATCTTGATATTCAACATCTGGAAAGAAAGGAACAATAGAATTCACAACTCTGTTATGTCTTCTTATTCGGTTATCTTTAAGCAGATGGATAGAAATATTAGGGATTCCATTCTCGCGCGAATTCACCGGAAACAGTTTCGAGGCCTGCTTTCTCACTGGTTCGCCTACGAGTAATCACACATATGCTTCCAGCAAATCATCCTCCACTTCGGTCTCATTTAGGTTTTTTCTCTTTTTTTTGGCCTTTTTGATTCCTAATGCTCCGCCGAGCAAGATGTATAAACAGTTTTCCAGATTTTGGTAATTAAATTTCACATTTTATCAAAAAAAAAAAAAAAAAAACTTATATAGATTGAATGATTTGCTTCTCTTTGTTTTTTTTTGTCACGTATGATTTGCTTTTAAGTTTTAGTACCCTGGTCTAATTTTTTTTGTATTATTTACAAGCTAAAAAGGGAATTTGTAGCTTTAGATAGCAAAAAGAGATGCAAAAGGTTAGAAAATGTAAAAATAAACCAAAAAAAAATGGTCAAGTGATCTAATGCAAAGTTATAATAAGCCTGAGTTATTGATGATTCTAAAAAAACGCACCATATCTTCCAATGAAAACAACTAAAAGAATGCTTCTTGATGGATATTTTTTTACTTAACATCAACTTAAGTATCTACAATGCTTTTGTCAAACTATAGTGTTCTCTATTTAATATTTTTGCAGCTATTTCAAATAACGATAGCTATACAATCAATATGATAGAACATCTAGACAGTGTTATACTATACTATCTTGGGGACAGTTCAAATGACGCAGACTAACCAACTAGTTTAAACATCACATGACTCTTCTAAATAAAATAATAAATTCAAGTATATTAATATAAATAAAATAAAATAAAGGTTTACGAATAAACCTAGCTACAAACCACAATTTTTTCAATTGTTTTACCTCTTCAAAGAATTAGGAACAAAAGGGTATAACTCAAACCTAATGTTACAACTCCTACCCAAAACTCTCGCTCCTCGTTTAGCAAACATGTATCTCTGAAAGGTCACCACCTGATACATAATACATTCCTGACAACCTTTTATAGTTACGTCTCCCGTACACTGCACCATTCCGTACATCTTATTCGTCCCAATCCTCCTCTCTCCTGCAGCGTATAATGGTATCGGGTCACTATATCCTTTCTCAGTGGCTATACGTGTCAGATTACCAATGAAAAAATTCCACTTCATGAAGTACGAATTCTGATATCTTTGATCGTCGCTCACGTCATTCGGGTTAGACATACAATAATTGTTGTCGTAATCAATTTGAAACACAGTTTGTATTCCAGAAAACTCGAGAAGACATTGGTCATACCATATTATTCCCCCCTTGTATTTTGGACATTTCCTACGAAGCTGTTATATACATTTTTCACATCAATGCCACAATTAATAACCACATTGTGAATATGAATTCACATATAATTAATAGAGCATGTATGCTGTATTTTTATGGATAAATTGTTACAAAAACTGACTTCTATTGAAGTGATTTTTTTTTTGGGTTTGTGTGAGGATTTTATATATACATGTAAAATATGTGATATATAATCAAAAATATTGAAATGGAATTACCCCAGAGAGAGCAGTGACATAGCAGGAACGACATTTGGGCCCATAGGAGTCGCCGCGGCACTGGAGGATGACTGAGACGTTATGACTAGCCCCACCAAGGGACATCATTTCGTAACCTTTGCTTAAATCACTGGTCGAAGAGATCGTGTGAGTGATATGTGTGAGCTCTTTCTCGTACACACTTCCCGGTTTGTATTTCCCTTGAGTGACGTAACATTTGTGGTGCAGATACGCATTACTCATGTTCAAAGATGAAACGCTACGTGTTAGGAGAAGTTGTGTGGCGGCCAACACAGCCAAGATAGACAATGAAGAGTACATTGTTTTCAAAGAAAAAAAAATTATGTATGTTCCAAAGGTGGTTGTGGTGTTTATATAGGAGAGACTCGAGGATTCTGCTATTAAGTGGATATGATTTTTCTAATTTTTATTTTATAGGTTAAGGTTATCATATTTTTATTATCTTATGATTTTTCTATGAATTTTTTTTTCTATAAAAAAAATTATTCAGTTTGTATGAGAGAGGAGTTGAAGGTTGAGACTTGGTATTTGCGGCGACAAAAATTCAAAGGGTGTGACTGTGTTCAAACTCTTAATTACAATCACACGATTTCTTCGTTCAAACCAGAAATGAAGGAAATGTTGATTTCTATAATTACATGGCCTACAACAACTATTTTTATACCATAAGTCCTTTTTTAGGTATAGTATTAGATTATATTTTCTAGATGAATTTACAAAGAATCATCCCACGTTCAAAAACGGGGTTTCCACGGCCGTTCAAAGTCACTTTGATTTTAATTTAGAGGAAATTTGTATTAATATTCTCAAAATCCTTTTTTATTTTGAAAACTAACCCTTTTTAAGATTTTTTTGAAAAATAACCATTTCCATATTTAAATCAATCTTGTAAAGATTAATAAAAATTGAAAATAAATAAATTTTAATAGTACAAAAATTAAAATGAGGAAGTTTTTTTTTGGGTCACCTAAAATGAGGAAGTTTGTTTAGATTAAATTTTATTTTACAGAAACCATCATTTTAGTTACCTTTTAAAAAGGGAACATAAGATTTGATTCTTCATTCATCATTGGGATTTGATTTGCTATGTTTTCATTGATTAGGAATTTGATGTTTCTATGTTTCAATACTTTTTATGGTTTGATAAGTTTGTTTCAGTACTTTTTATGGTTTAATAAGTTTGATCTTCAATACATTTAATCTGCATATTGGACTTCTTGTCTTTTCTTAAACATTTTACTTGAGTTGTGTCTTTAGTTTTAAACTTTGTAATTGCATAAATCAAAAACCATTTCATATAGGATAATTCTTGGGTTCACGCCTAGGGGTGAACATAACTCATTCACCCCTTCTTAATTACCTACTTAAAATTTGACATGTGTCTATTAGTTAAATCATTTAGTTTAATCATTAAAAAAATTCAAACTTAATCAAAGTAGGGCCCACATAATATTGTATCAAATAATATTGTACCACAAAATATTGTATCACTGAAACATTTTTATTCTTCTTCTTTTGTTATTTTGAATTTTTAATTTGGATCTTTGAATGATTTAATAATATTTTCCAGAAAAAGAAAAAAAACGTAATTGGTAGTGTTTCTTCTTAATGATAGCAAACATGAAGATGTAACAAAAATAATTTGGGATTACCTAAACCCTAAATCCAAATCCTACCCCATAAAACTATACCCTAATTTGAGATTAGTTAACCCAAACCCAAAAATTTAAACTACAAAAATTGATTATCAATGGATTTGTAGTTTAAATTTTTAGGTTTGGGTTAACTATTCCCAAATTAGGGTATAGCTTTTGGGTTTAGGGTTTGAGTTTGGGATTTCAAATTTATTTTGGATTAACTATTTCCAAATTAGGGTATAACTTTGGGGTTTAGGGCTTGAGTTTGAGGTTTAGAATTTATTTTGGGTTAACTATTCCATAATTAGGGTATAGTTTTAAGTTTAGAGTTTGAGTTTGGGGTGTAGAATTTTTTTGGGTTAACTTATAAATCTTTGTTGATTTATGTTTCAATTGGTTTAAAGCTAATGATTTTAAATGATAAAACTTTCGTATGCACTCACAAAACATTTTGGGTTAGACTTTTGATTTATTAAACTTATTTTTCTAAGCTGAATAATAATTTGAAACAAATCAAATTCTAGTCCCACATTAAAATTCATTTTTGATTTCTTTTAATGATTTAATTAAATAATTAAATTAGATTATATGGATGATTTTGATTGGTTAATAAAAAGGGGTGAATGAGAAAGGTTCACCCCTAGGGGTGAATGAGAAAGGTTCACCCCTAGGGGTGAACCCAAGAATTGTTCTTTCATATAATAGTGAGCCATAAATGGTACAAGGACCAAACTCTTTATATATATACACCAAACTCTTTATACATATACACGAATAGGTATCAAATTCAAAACCAGAGTCTTGCTTACTTCGGGAGAAAAAAATTGAGATCGTTAAATAGCCCAAGGAAATGCTAAATATCTAAATCAAATTTATTGTTTCCATAATATATTCTAAATATCTAGATCAAATTAATTTCGAAAATGATATTAAAAAAAGTTTGAATTATCAGAATATATATTCTTTTTTTTTAGAAACAAAAATGTTAGTTTTCAAACTTTTTTAAACAAGGGTTAATTTTTAAATTTTACAAAATTTTTAGAATATTAAACCTATCTTCCCAAATCATAATGTATTTTATGTAAATCAAAATATAAAAATAAATTAATTAAAATTTGTAATCCCGAGTTTGACGCGGGTCAAAATCTAGTGTGTAAATAAACTACAAATAAATTTATGTGAATTATGAAAAAAAGCCAAAAAAGATTATATCTTAATAAAAAGTCCCTGGAAGTATGACGATCCGTGAAAGAAGAGCGATCAGTGGAAGAAGAGCAACGAGGACGATCCCTGGAAGTATGACGATCCGTGAAAGATTAGCGACGACGACGATCCCTGGAAGATTAGCGGCGAGGATGATCTGCGGAAGAAGGAGGAAGAGGATCTGTGGAAGAAGGACGGAGAGGAGGATCTGTGGAAGAAGGACGGAGAGAGGAGCGTTAATCTGCGGAAGGTTTAATTGACATTTCCTTTTTAGTTGACCTAAGCTGCCCAACTCAGCTTAAGTCCAGTTCGATCGTAACAAACCAGATTTTCCGCATTGGCCAAATCGCAGAACACGAGCGTTACACTTCCACAAGCAACTTGTTTCTTCAAATAAAAAGTCCAAACAATGATGTAACCAACTTCATAATCTCTTATTTAAGTTTCAACACACACACAAAGAAACAATGGCCACTAAATCGTCATAAGGGCTCTTATGTGTTCAGCACATTAAGCACAACTAAGCAATTTTTTCTCGGGTCCATTTACATCTAACTCATTTTGGCCCAATTAAATTGGGAGTCCATTGAGTTATTATTAGCCGCCATAGTGAGGTCAATTATTCCCCCAATATCGTTGAAGGAAAAAAAAAGAGAGAAAACCCTAAACTATTTCGTAACGAACGATGAAGAGAATCTGTGATCTTCCAGCGAAAGTGGTAGGGGAGGAGATTTTCTCGAGGATTCCGATAACATCTCTGAGAGAAGTGCGATCCACTTGTAAACTATGGGACTCATTATACAGAGAATGGGTTTTGGGTAAAGCAGCAAGCCAGTTTGTGGGGTTCATGACCTTGGATTCCAAGGTGTGTTCAATGCGATTCCATTTCCGCAAGGAACAAGACGTTGCTGATGTATCTATAAACCAGGTTGATTTACTCAGTCATGTCGAGATATCTCAAGTGTTTCATTGCGACGGGTTAGTGTTATGCGTTGCCAACGACAAGTCGAAGCTCCTGGTGTGGAACCCTTATCTTGGGCAAACAAGGTGGATCGGTCCCAGATCAAGTTTCCGCACAACAGACAGGTTCGCTCTCGGATATGACAGGAAGAACCGTACCCACAAAGTCTTGAGGTGAGGGGATAGTTACATCGGTGGCAAGAATCAGATTTCGGGCTTTGAAATCTATGACTTGAGCTCTAATTCATGGAGGGTTCTTGACATCACTTCCGAGTGGGCAATGGAGCCTTATGAACGCGGCGCAACCCTCAAGGGAGATAGCTACTTCTTCGCTCGGGAGAAGATAGTTTGTAATGGAGGAGGATTGGTACCGACTGATCACCTTAAAAATTTCTTAGGGAGAGATTTGGACCGCCTCTGCCTCTTCCGTTTCACTCTTACATTGAAGAGATCACTGTGGCTCTCTCTTGTGTTGGAGAAAAACAGCTGGCGGTGCTATATCAGCAAACTGATGAGCATCTGTTTTACCCGCTGGAAATTTGGGTTACAAGCATGATTGAGCCCGAGGCTGTGTCCTGGATCAAGTTTTTGAAACTGGATAAGAGTCCATTCACTTATTTTGGTCATTTTCATTTTCGCTACGGAGCTGGGAGCTTCTTCATTGACGAGGAGGAGAAAACCGCTGTGGTATTTGACGTATACGCATGTGAGGGATATCCACCCATCGACATCGTGACCACCCCCGAGCCTCCCCATCACACAGCTTTTGTCATCCGTGATGATGGCTACGTCAGATATGTGAGGCTCGGAGAAGCTCCCGATGTCAGACCTCCTGTTGGATATTACCTTCCAACGTATCGCCCACCACTTGTCTGCTCTTCTTCTTATCTCCCAAGCTTAGTGCAAATCAACCAACCTCGCTAAAGGCTAACTGCTAGTCAGTCATCATGGCCGTTTCTATCTATCAGCTATGTAATAACTATAACTTAAGGCTTTTTTTTTTGGTTTATGTTTCCTTGGGATTTTGTTTGTTTCTTGCGTTGTGGACTGCTAGTCATATAGAGGTTAAAGTGATCAATCGAATTTTCTATAAGATAATAAAAATATGATAACTTTAACCTATAAAATAAAAGATAGAAATATCATCTCCACTTTATATCAGAATCCTCGAGTCTCTCCTATATAAACACCACAACCACCTTTGGAACATACATAATTTATTTTCTTTGAAAACATTGTACTCTTCATTGTCTATCTTGGCTGTGGTGGCCACACAACTTCTCCTAACACGTAGCGTTTCATCTTTGAACATGAGTAATCACTACAAGAAAACAGCCACTTTTCCGACGGATATCCGTGGCCGTCGGAAATCCGTCAGAAATTTCCGACGGATGTCCGATTTACATCAATCCGTCGGAATTCCGTCACAATTTACCGACGGATTTTCGATGGCCACGGAAACTGTCGGAACTCCGTCGGTACTCCGTCACCTTTTACTGACGGATTACCGACGGAACTAAGTCGTCGTAATTGTGTAACGTAATTCCGACGGATTTCGATGTCGGCAAAGTTTGATTGGTCACTTTGTACCGACGGAGTACAGACTTGAACCTCGCTGGGTGGAAACTTCTGCATTTCATCAGAACACAAAAATACATTCCATAAAAATATTTCCTTCATCTTTTTCAGCATGTCGGAAGGTCCCGCATTTAGCGACCATCCTTGGATTTCTGCAGTTGAACACCTACGTGACACATGTACAATATTAGGTTTGTTGAATAGCATGAAACGAATGCTGTCAGATTTTGTTAGGGCATTTTTACAAAATTGTTTATACTTTTCCAGCGAGGTTAATGCAAACTCCCAGGGATTGGGTATTGTCCGTTGAATTGGACGTTATTCTTAACAGTTTAAATCATTTGGACATTGTTCGGAAGGTGAGATTGAGTTTTATTGTAAAAGAGGTTTTATATGAAAGTTATATGTATAATCGGTTCTGTTAAATTAAGTAGGTAATTGCAATTATTGATGAGTACGATTGTACTGATGAGGGAGACGCTATGGTTGTCTTAAAGGTAATTGGTGTTTATAATTGAGAATATGATTCAATTGATATATTTTGTTACTTGAAACGTTAAATTAATATGTATTGATGTAGGATCCATGTGGGAGAATTGGCGGATATATTCAAAAAGAAGCGTGTACACGCTTCTTTTGGCCCTGATATACGAGTTGGCTCAGTCGTTGTATCGAGTAATGTAAGTTTGAAATATGTTTATTTAAGTAAATGAAGTATAGATTACATTATATTTGCCTATTTTGTAGGTTCAAGTTTTAGTCGGAACTGGGTACACTTACCTCAACATCAAGCTTGAAAACATAGATGCTATCTGGACGAAAGAAAATTGTATTCCTTCAAAGAACAGCGATGAAGATACTTCTAATATTAACGGAGACTCGGATCTCGAGGATACTTACTCTGACAAGAGTTATACTGCGTACGGTACTCTAAAGGATACACCATCGGGAAGTGGGACGAGAAGTAGTAGTTTTGGAATATTTATGAAGAAAAAATAAATCCATATGTGTTGGTGTTTTATAAATTATTAATATAAACAGTCTTTTGATTCTGTAATATGAACGGTAAATGTTTTACTTGTCGACCACGTTGTGCGATATGGTTGGTTTACATATAATATTTCTACCGGAATAAAGTAAAATATATAAATAACACATTTCCCACGGATTTCCGACGGAATTTTTTATTTATATATTTTATAATATTTCGGCGCAAATAATATATATAAATAACAAATTCCGTCGGAAATCCATCGGAAATTTTCCGACGGCCACGGAAACTGTCGGGAATCCGTCGGAACTCCGTCACCTTGTACCGACGGATTACCGACGGAACAAGCCGTCGGAATTTTTTAACGTAATTCCGACGGATCCCGATGTCGGCAAAGTTTAATTGGTTTCCTTATCATATGTGGTGGCTGATAGGATTGGTGGGGTTCTATGTCGGAGGTCTTTGACGGATTTCCGACGGAAATCCAACGGAATCCGTTCTATATAAGTTTCAACATTTCTTCAATTCATCATAACACAATTCACATTATCAAAAAAACACAATTCACATTATCAAAAAATTTATAAGAGATGAGTTCATATTTTCGGTCTTGGATGGACGAGCCAATGATGGATATGGGGTCGAACTTATTAAGGACCGAATACGCTCAAGGTATATGCGAGTTCATGAATTTACCCAGAAATCAAGATGCAGCCAAAAAAGGTCAGGAAATCAAATGTCCATGTTCTAATTGCTGTAATATAATTAGTGTTGCGGTTCATACAGTTTGGAATCACTTATATAGATTTGGATTTAGGCCGGGATATAAGGTTTGGTTTTTACATGGAGAAGCGAATTATGAATATGAAGAAGAGTTCCGGTGCATTGGTGGAACTTTAACGCTGCGTTTTGATCATTAGTTAAGGAAAATGAGTAAATGACGTTGACTTTGAGTTCACACTTCACAGCTAAGACCAAAAGATCATTTCGCTATAATGTCCCAAATGTGGTATAATTGCTCTTTTACCCCCCAAATTTTCACTCTTTTACCCGAATTTATCTTCTTCAGTAACCGTTGTATAGTTAGATCACTTAAAGCATTGGCCTTTTTGGTTATTCTTCACCAAAAGGTCCTTAAACCCCTTTTGAGTATGAAATTTTGGGTTTTTCAGAATTGGAGAAGCATTTAAATGGTTCTTCTCCACAAAACTGTGAGATTCTTCAAACGATTCTCGAGTTCGGCGACTCCATCGACATGCTCTGCTTCAGATTGGAAAACCCAATTGAAACTTTCCCGATTAGCCACTGAAATCTCTTCGATTCTCTTACAACGTCGCGATTGGATCACTCATCTTCGAAATGTTAAACCAAAACTCCTGAAGTCAACACTTACACCTCCGATATTCCTCCAGATCCTCCGTGAAACTCGAAATTCCCCAAAAACGACACTCGATTTCTTCGATTGGGCGAAAACCCATCTCCGGTTCGAACCGGGTCTTAAGTCTCATTGTCGGGTTATCGAAGTTGCTACTGAATCAGGTCTATTGGAACGAGCAGAAACACTTTTGAGTCCTCTGCTCGAAACCCATTCCGTTTCTGTAGTGGTCGGATCGATGCGTAAATGGTTTGAAGGTGAAGATTCACTTTCTGTCTCGCTAAGTTTAGTTCTTGAGTGTTATGTCTTAAAGGGTTTTCACCAAAACGGTTTAGAAGTGTTTGGTTTGATGAAAAGTTTGAAACTTTCGCCTTCTCTTAATGCTTATAACTCTCTTCTTGATTCTCTGGTTAAAGAGAAACAATTTAGAGTGGCTTTGTGTTTGTATAGTGCAATGATTCGAAATCGACTTGTGTCTGATGGGTTAACTTGGGATTTAGTTGGTCAGATTTTGTGTGAAATGGGAAAATCCAAGACTGTTGTTAAATTGATTGAAACTGGTGTTGAAAGTTGTGCGAGCTGGATTTCGCACAATAGAATTTGTGAAGATTCGTTCGAAATAGAGCTTCTTTTAGGGTTTCGAACACAGACTAAGTAAGAAATAGGGTTCTTATTCTCTCAAGATCAGAGCTCGTGAATAGTGTTTTATAAGAAATTTTGGATCTTCAACAATGAGAGGGGTACATGTCATTATATAGCTAAAAAGAGGCGGTATGAATATTGTCGGTCTGGTGACTTGAACAGTTCCGATCGAGCCGGTCGCGGCGGTTTGAACAGTGTTGGAATGAACAGTGATGGGCCTTTGACGGGCCTGCGTTTTCTGGGTTCGACCGCTGAGCCGGTTAAACACGTGTTAAGCCGTTTGGTTTATCGATTCTTCTAGGGGAGATTTGACCCCTACAGTTAGCCCCCCAGTTCAGCAGTTTAGTTAAAAAGTGCTGAAGTAAGGGTGTCCGAAGAATCGATTCCCGTTTAGGCTGTTTAACATGTTAACGGCAATACTGTCGAGCCCAAATATTCAACACTGCGAGTCGGTCGGTGTTTTTTGACGAGTCGATTTCTAGTCTCGCGAATCCATGAATTGGCTTTACTTGTGATCCGCGAGTCGTGCGAGAGTGCGAGGTGTCGAGGTAGATTCGTTCCGATATCTGCGAGTCGACTGAAAGCCTTCAAAATTGCGAGTCGGCTTGATTGAATGGATTCGCCCGAAGATGCGAGGTGACGAGATGAAGATATACAAATGTGCAAACAAGCCTCGGTAAAACCTTTGTCTAGAAAACCCTGTGGGAAAAAACCAGACAAAGGGAAAAGAGCACGAGTCGCACATTTGCTCAAGTCATCGTTGTCGCCGAATTCCTAAGTTTTATGAATATAAAGTCGTGAGTTGATGAAAGTCGCGAGTTGACGGAGTCGCGAGTTGGTTTGATGAAGATAAAGAAGTCGCGAGTTGACGAAAGTCGCGAGTTGATGGAGTCGCGAGTTGGTTTGATGAAGATAAAGAAGTCGCGAGTTGACGAAAGTCGCGAGTTGATGGAGTCGCGAGTTGGTTTGATGAAGATAAAGAAGTCGCGAGTTGACGAAAGTCGCGAGTTGACGGAGTCGCGAGTTGGTTTGATGAAGATAAAGAAGTCGCGAGTTGACGAAAGTCGCGAGTTGATGGAGTCGCGAGTTGGTTTGATGAAGATAAAGAAGTCGCGAGTTGACGAAAGTCGCGAGTTGACGGAGTCGCGAGTTCGTTTCATGAAGTTGCGAAGTCGCGAGTTGACGAAATCGCGAGTTGGTCAGATGAAGTCGTGAATTCGTTTAATGACGTTGCAAGTTCGTTGGATGCAGTTGTCGAAGGCGTGAGTTCATCGGACGAAGTTGCGAGTTCGTTTCATGAAGCTGCAAAGTCGCGAGTTCATTTAGACGAAGTTTGATGAGGTCGCGAGTTCATTAGATGAAGATCGGCGACGTCGCGAGTTCATTCGGTGAAGTCGCGAGTTGAGTGGATGAGACTGGCTACGTCGCGAGTTGATCGGATGAAGTCGCGAGTTCTTCTGTATTCCATCTCGCTGGTTTCGCCTTTCACTTGGTCGATTCTAGATATCGCAAAATTATGTTAAGTTCTAAAAACTTTTTTAAAATGTACCAAGTTATGAAGTCGCAAATTAATGTACACATGAGCTCGGGGTCACTTATCTGAATCGATGATGAGGCGGCGAGTCTGATGAAGCTGTGACTCCTTTGATGAGCTCGCGGATTAGTAGGCAACTCGAAACTTGATCCCATCGAGTCTATATAAGGAGAGACTTCGTTGATGCTCCTCATAACTTTCATTTCTCCAAAAACAGGTTTGCTCTCTCTCTTTTTCTCTCGTTTTTCTTTTTGGTTTTTTTGGGTTTTTTAGCTGTCCCGTCACTTCGCCGCCGCCGTGTTCTTCGTTGACGCCGCCGTGTTCTTCGTAGAAGTCGCCGTGTTCTTCAGAAAAAAGACCGAGATTCTGTTTTTGATTCGAAAAAGCCATGTCGTCCTCCCACTCGGTTAATACTGCACGACCCAACGAGCTCCCCAACAGGGAAAAGATGATATGGGAGTACTCAGAAAATAGCGAGTCGATCGTTGGCGCGAGCTCAAGTCGCGAGTCTGTCCGGGGTCAAGAGGAGGCGAGTACTTCTGGGCGAGACGATCAAGCTTTAGGCGACTCCATTCTTGACGACTTGTTTACTTACCCTGCTCCTGCCCATAGGCAGCATGTCGAGTCGCCAGATACTGCCTCATCGACGCGAGCTCCAAGCACGGAGTTGCATGAAGAAGTTGGGACCTCGCGTCCGGCTCGACAGGAGTCAAGAAAACGAAGAAGAAGAGGAAGCGAAAGCAACGACCTCCTCCAGGTTCCACATGGTGCGAGGAGGAATCCTTGGACGACCTTCGCCAAGAATGCGGGATTCCGGATTCTGTCGAGCTGATCTTGCCCTCTCTCGAGCAGCGAGAAGACGATCCACCTGAAGGGACCTTCACAGCTTACGAGTGTTGGTTCAGGGGTTGTTACCTAACATTCCCCATCCCTTTGACGATTCTGCGGTTCATGTGGGCTCACAAAATCGCACTCGCACAAATCAATTCGAGAGGAGTTCGTCAGCTGGTTGGTTTATTGACGCGAGCTGCCGAGTGTGGCAAGTCCATAGGAGTTCGCCAACTCATTGACCTTCTTGAATTTCGAAAGCATACCGCGCCGGGGGCAAAGAAGTTGTATAATTTGGCGAGTCGAGCTCATTACAAGATTTTGGACGACTTCCCGAATAAAGATCACAACTGGAGGAATTTTTTCTTCTTTGTGCCGATATCTGCTGCTTCCGTCGAGGAAGAAAACGCGAGGCTGGCGAAGTGGGGGACACTTGGTAGATTTCTTTATGGTTTTCCGCGCAAACTCTCTTTTGTTTATGTTTTGTTCTAACTCGCGCTTACTCGTTTTTCAGTTCGCAGACCTGCATTCACTCCTGCTCCTGGAATTGACGACTTGTTCGAAAAACTTAAAGCTCGAAGGTGTCTTTGGGAACGTCACTTCAATCTTCAACGAGTTATTCACGCTCGCAAGTCTGCTATAAACGTCGAGGAAGACCATCTTTACAGAAGCGACTCCGAAGACTTTGACATCATGCCTGAACGTCCCTCCTTCCGCGACCAACAGAAAGCCGCGAAGGCGAAGGCCACGGCCGCGAAGGACAAGAAGAAGAAGGATGATCCAAAGGATGCGACTCCTTCCGCTGAGGTATCTGAGCGAAGTGTGGCTAATGCGAGTACTCCTGCTGTGATGGAGGAAGTCGCAGCTGCAGATGCGAGTGGCGCTCTGGCCGTTGCTCCCTCGCAGACGATCGTCATCGAGGACGAGCACGTCGAGTCAGAGAATCAGCTGATTCGCAATCGTCAACACAAACATAGTGCCTCTGAAAAAGGCAAAGGCAAAACTGGCGAGGGGAAGTCTCGTCGCAGGTTGCCAACTCTTATTCCTGGCCAGCCGATTCCCCAGGGCTCGCAATCTCGACAGTCTCCTGCTCCTGGGGACATCTATGATGATTCGGCTGCTGCGGCTGCCCTGATGTCGAGGGTCACATATCCCGGGGATAACTTCCCAATCCCCGAGATGTTGCTAAAGAGCGAGCTCTACAAGGAGTTCGCGTCCCGCCAAGCCAAGGTAAAATCTCGTCTCTGTCTGTTTCGTCTCGCTTCCTTCGTCTCGCCTCCTTCCTCATACTTATCTTTTCCGCAGGCTGTTGCCCATGCCAACCGACTGATCCTGTCATACGAGCAGGAGGCGAGGTCTAGACAGGCCTTCATCGATGATGCCAAAGAGAGGGAAGTGGTCGAGAAGAGAGAGGTCGCGGAGAAGATGGCCAGCCTTACTGCCGAGCTCGAGGCCACTAAGAAGAGTGCTAACGATACGTTCAGGCATTTTCACGACCTTACCCTCGAGCGGGCAAAGGACGAAGAGAGGATGGTCGAGCAGGCGAAGGAGATAACGGCACTCAAGGCGAGCCGCGAGAGTGATATTGAAGCAGCTGTTTCAGAGGCGAGGCGAACTGCAGCCGCCGAGGTCCAGGCTCATCTGAACAAGGCCCACGACCTGTTCGAGAGATTGATGAAGAAACCGTTCGAACACACAGTCTTTCTTGAGCAGGCGAAGGCGAACCTCCAACTTCTCGCCGATATTGAGCATGCTACTGATGATGAGCCCTTTGATCCCACAGTCGAGCGCGCCGAGATTACGGCGGGTATGGCAAAGCTCAAGCGAGCCAGCGATGCCTTTGATAAGATAGCCGTCGAGCTTAAACAGACTTTAGGTAAGAATTATGTGGTTCCCGTCAATATAAGGGACTTAGTTTTTTCTCTGTGGCTTGAGGTCGTTGCTAAGTCTGTTGGTGTTAACACAGCCTCGGGGTCGAACGACGGTTCGATGGGTCTGCGGTTGCTCGAAGATGACGAGCGTTTGAGCGATAGTGACGAGTCTCAAGAGGTTGAGCCGATGGAGGTTGATGAAACAGTCGTTCGGAATCAGGAAGTCGCATCTGTCGTGTCTCAGGGCGAGTTGGCTCCTTCTGATCTTGTAGTGAAGAAGGCGACTGTCGAGGCTACGAGTTCAACCGTTCCCGCTGCTCAGACCGAGATTGAAAAAGAGGCTGGCGAGCTCTAAATACGTTCCTGAAAAAACTTCATTTCTTTTCGTTTTGTTATTTTGTAAGGTTTTTTTTTTTGTTTAAAACTTGTTTCTGTATTGCGGTGCCTGGATGGCTTTATCCAACTCGACATTTTTACTATCTAAGTTGGATATAAAATGAAGTTTTAACAGTTTCCCGATCGATTTGCTTATTATTTTAAATAAGGCTTGCCGTTTTGGCGAGGCCTCGTTAGCCTGTTTACTCTTAACAAATTTTGGTATATTTGTCGAGTTTGACCAGTGTCGCGTAAACTGGGTTTAAGCGAGACGAACATCCTGGTTATACACTTCGGGGTATATTTTGTCCAGGCAAAATATCGGTGCAGAGTTTTCAAATCTCTGTCCCGACTCATTTGTTAAGTTCGACCAGTGTTTCAGATAACTGGGTTTGCGAGTCAAACATTCCGGCTAACGGACATATTCTACAATATGTCTATCCCAGAAAGGACTCGCGAGATGGACACCCCGGCTAACGGACATACCCTACAGCATGCCTATCCCAGAAATGAACTCTAATTTATATAGCGCGCTTTACCCGTTGAGGGCGTATTAGTGACACTTCGAGAAGTGTCATCGCGTTTTAGGCAACCACGCCGTTTTGCGAGTTGTCGCGTGTAGACAATTAAGTCGTTTTGCGAGCTGTCGCGTGTAGACAGTTAAGTCGTTTGCGAGTTGTCGCGTGTAGACAATTAAGTCATTTGCGAGTTGTCGCGTGTAGACAGTTAAGTCGTTTGCGAGTTTGGTTCGCCGTTTTGAAGGAGTCGCGTTTAGACAATAAAGTCGTTTGCGAGTTGTTTTTGCTATTAATCCTTCGAGGCGAATGGTGAAATCGCGAGCCGGGAATCGTGAGGTCGCATGCTGAATTTAGACGTTTTGTTGTGAGGTTGCGAGCCGATTCCCGCGAGGTTGGCTCGGCGAAGTCGTTGTACATCAAGTTTGGGAGTATGAATATACGTACCCACTCCCCCCCCCTTTTTTGAATAAGGGGGGCAACTGAACTCGTCCGAAGACGAGCTGCCTACGTACCCTTTTCAGGGATCAAGTCGCCCCGTAGTTCAAGTCTTGAGACTTAGCGTTTTTAGCAGTAGTATTTCTTCAGGTGTCGCGCATTCCAGGATCGAGAGATCATTTCGCCTTTCATGTTGGCGAGCTCGTAGACGCCTGGTCTAACCACCTTCGCGATTTGGTAAGGTCCTTCCCAGTGAGCGCCGAGTTTGCCGGCATTGAGCTCGGCCGTATTTTGAAACACCTCGCGGAGGACGAGGTCTCCTTCGTAAAAACGTCGAACTCGCACCTTAGAGTTGTAATATTTTGATGCCGCGATTTGATAGTTTGTCATTTTGACGAGGGCTTGGTCGCGCCTTTCGTTGATGAGGTCGAGCTCGTCGAGCATGAGTATATGGTTGAGACCTTCTTGTTCTGGAAGTAGTCGTCGGCGAACTCCTGGAAAATGGATCTCGGGAGGGATCACGCATTCTGTTCCGTAGACGAGGACGAAAGGGGTCTCGCCTGTAGCGCGATGAGGTGTGGTTCGGTAGGACCACAGAACTCCTTCGAGTTCATCTGCCCATCGGCCTTTCTTGGCGTCGAGTCGCGTTTTTAGCCCATGAATGAGCGTTTTGTTTGATGCTTCTGCCTGGCCGTTGCCTTGCGGGCAGCGAGGCGTCGACTTGCTGACTCTGATCTTCCACTTATCGCAGAAAATATCGAATCGCTTAGAGATGAATTGCGAGCCGTTATCAGTTACGATTTCGTAAGGCACGCCGTGTCGACAGATGATGTTTTTCCAGATGAAGTTCTCGACCTGTTTGTCCTTGATTGACGCGAATGCCTCGGCTTCTATCCACTTAGAAAAATAATCTGTTAGGACCAGAAGATATCGCTTTTGCCGAGACGGATGGAGCGGCCCGACGATGTCCATTGCCCATCGCATGAAAGGGTAAGGCGAGGTGACCGAGCTCAAAAACTCCGTAGGTTAATGGATGAACGGGCCATGACGTTGACATTTCTCGCATTTTGCCGCGAAGAGCTCGCAGTCTTTAATCATAGTCGGCCAGAAAAATCCATGTCTTTTGATTCGAATTGCGAGTGAGCGGCCTCCTGAGTGATTACCGCAGGATCCGCCGTGAACTTCGTGCATTATTTGGCGAGCCGTCTCCCCTTCAACGCAGGCGAGGAGTGGCCCGGAGAGCCGCCATTTGAAGACATTTCCATCGAGGAGGATGAAACGTGAAGCTTGCGCCTTCAATTTGCGAGCAGCCCATTTGTTTGATGGCACCTCGCCGTCTGCGAGATATGCGCGAATGTCGCCCATCCACTTAGTGTCACAACCGTAGACCGTGGCCGCATCGTCAATGTTTATCATTTCATGCGAGGGTGGCGGTTCCTCGTTGCACGGGTATGCGTCCTCTTGGAGTCCCTCGGACGATTCAGGAAGAAAGCCGCGTTTGAAGGTTGAGTTATCGGAGTCGAGCTCGTTGTGGCGACGACTCTGTCGCTTAGAGGCGTTGATGTTTGAGCGGCGACCGCGTCGAGTGCTGCGTCTTCTACTGCTGATTGATTGTTTACGTTGGTCTGTACATCGCGAGCCGAGTCTGTTTGATTTGAGCCATCGCCGGTTGCTGGAGTTTGCGGGTTCGTCCCTGACATCTTGCGAGTTCGTCTAAGTGTTCGCTGCGTGTATGAAGCTAGTTGCGAGTAGCTCCCCTCCTTCTAGCGCCAAATTGTGCGAGCTGGATTTCGCACAATAGAATTTGTGAAGATTCGTTCGAAATAGAGCTTCTTTTAGGGTTTCGAACACAGACTAAGTAAGAAATAGGGTTCTTATTCTCTCAAGATCAGAGCTCGTGAATAGTGTTTTATAAGAAATTTTGGATCCTCAACAATGAGAGGGGTACATGTCAATATATAGCTAAAAAGAGGCGGTATGAATAGTGCCGGTCTGGTGACTTGAACAGTTCCGGTCGAGCCGGTCGCGGCGGTTTGAACAGTGTTGGAATGAACAGTGATGGGCCTTTGACGGGCCTGCGTTTTCTGGGTTCGACCGCTGAGCCGGTTAAACACGTGTTAAGCCGTTTGGTTTATCGATTCTTCTAGGGGAGATTTGACCCCTACAAAAGTTGCAAGATTTACACTAATCTTGTGGAATGTTATAGTAGAAACGGAGAATTCGATGCGGTGTTTAGCGTAATTCATGAGATGGATGATAAGAAACTCGAGCTGAATTTCGGTTCTTACGGTTGCGTATTGGATGATGCGTGTAGATTGGGAGACACGGAGTCGATTAATACGGTTCTTGGTTTAATGGAGGAGGGAAAGGTTCTTACTTTACGTGAATCGCCCGTTAATAACGATGAAATCATTGAAAGGCTTTGTGATATGGGGAAAACGTTTGCCTCTGAGATGCTTTTCCGTGGGACAGCGAGATTGCGGGATTCGACTAACGGTTGTATGTTAAAAGCTTTGTCTCGAGAAGGGAGAACGAAAGAAGCTGTTGATGTATATCGATTGATTTGTCGGAAAGGTATTACGGTTCTTGATGAGAGTTGTTATAACGAATTCGCGAATGCGCTTTGTAGAGATTATGATAGTTTAGATGAAGAAGAGGAGTTACTGCTCGTCGATGTTATAAAACGCGGTTTTGTTCCTTGTACAAACAAGTTATCAGAAGTTTTAGCGTCTTTGTGTCGGAACAAAAGATGGAAGCAAGGAGAGAAGCTTCTTGATTCGGTTATGGAAATGGAAGTTTGTTTCGATTCCTTTTCGTGCGGGTTATTGATGGAACGTTACTGCAGAAGCGGGAAGTTAGAGAAAGCGATGGAACTGCACGAAAAGATAAAGAAGATGAAAGGAAGTTTAGATGTGAATGCTTATAACGCAGTTCTTGATCGGCTTATGATGAAGCAAAGTAAAATGGTTGAAGAAGCGGTTGGAGTGTTCGAGTACATGAAAGAGATGAGGCCATGATTATCAAAGATCCCTTGGGATCCAATTATAATATAAAATTATTAAAACACACTCTCTCTCTTCCTTTTACTCAACTTTATACCTTCTCTTTCATCCTTTTACTCAACTTTTATTAATTTTATATTTAAACACTCTCTTTTCCTTTTAAACACTCTCTCCAAAAGATCCAATTTTCTCTCCAAAAGATCCAATTTTAGACACTCTCTCTTCCTTTTTAAACACTCTCTCTTCCAAAAGATCCAATTTTATTAATTTTATATTTCAACATACCCCATAACAACACTCTCTTTCTTCTTTTTACAACCATTTTAATAATTTTATATAGACTTTAGACCCCAAGGGATCTTTGATAATCATGCCCTGAATATCGTGAACAGTAACAGTTTTACGATCATGATTCACGGGTTGTATCGCGCAAAGGAAATGAAGAAAGCTATGAAATCTCATGATGAAATGTTGAAATTGGGTATGAAACCTGATTTAGCAACATATAAACGTCTTATTTCATGTTTCAAATAAAACATATTGGTTCAATTCTTGAAACCTAAATGAATCAAAACGTGTATGGTCCAATAAATAATCTAAAGCGGTATAAGTTTTTTTGCAAAGAGGCAACACTTAACCATAAGAAATAACTGTACAAATAAAGCCAAGTATAATGTTTTTGGTATCATTTTTGTGATTGTTACAATCTAAAATATTTCATGTAAAGTGGTTGTAAGTTGTTACCAATCAAACACTATAATCTGTAAACAAAGCATTATAAGAAAACACAAAGAGAGCCTTCAAGATTCTTTAAGGTATCAAAAATTTTCAAACAAGAACAAAAGATGGGGAAAGTTTTAAATAATGAATACAATCATAAAGATTTGTTTATATATATATATATATATATATATATATATATATATATATATATATATAATGAGCCTATTATATAGTTGTTGATTGATTATATTTATTGGTCAAGAGGGAGCCACTCCAACTCTAGTTCTAATTCACCAGATTCAACATTCTGGAGTTTGATTTGAACCTCTTGTTTTACTTTACCATCTGCAATGTTGATGATGCTATCTTCTATAAGCGCGTTGTCATGCGATTTAAGCCATTTTCCAATCTGCATAAACTTGGAAAAGATTCTGTCCAAGATGAAATAACATCTCCACAAGAGCATCTTAGTGCAATCCAATGGAAATTTTAAACCTAAAAAAAGAACAAAACATAGAAGGAGAAGCTTAGAGTCATCATCACCTTTGAGATATGTGGGCCGAGGCTTCTGTGCACACCGCAACATTTTAAGCATATAAATACTCCGATATTTGCTGACCTGAAATAAGACAATGACTGATTAAGTAACTGCTAGAGAATGCATACATCGTAAAATTTACTCGAACAAGACATTAGAAATCGCGTATCGGGAAGCATAACTTACGCCCACTTAGGATCTGGAGCGCCACAATCAGCGCAGTGTCGGTTATCAGATTGAGTTAAAAGATCCCTAATTCTCCTTTTACCTGTGAACATAAATGAACAAAATCCAACACAATCTCACACCACAAAATATTTTTTAGTTTTCTTTAGTGTAACGAGTTATCTAACCAATTAAATTAAAGGGAAGATTGGTTTAATATTCCAAAAATTTTGTAAAATTTGAAAATTAACCCTTGTTTAAAAAAGTTTGAAAACTAAAATTTTTGTTTCTAAAAAAAAAATATATATTCTGATAATTCAAACTTTTTTTAATATCATTTTCGAAATTAATTTGATCTAGATATTTAGAATATATTATGGAAACAATAAATTTGATTTAGATATTTAGCATTTCCTTGGGCTATTTAACGATCTCAATTTTTTTCTCCCGAAGTAATTAGCAAGACTCTGGTTTTGAATTTGATACCTATTCGTGTATATGTATAAAGAGTTTGGTGTATATATATAAAGAGTTTGGTCCTTGTACCATTTATGGCTCACTATTATATGAAAGAACAATTCTTGGGTTCACCCCTAGGGGTGAACCTTTCTCATTCACCCCTTTTTATTAACCAATCAAAATCATCCATATAATCTAATTTAATTATTTAATTAAATCATTAAAAGAAATCAAAAATGAATTTTAATGTGGGACTAGAATTTGATTTTGTTTCCATAAAAACAAAGAATCATTATTCAGCTTAGAAAAATAAGTTTAATAAATCAAAAGTCTAACCCAAAATTTTTTGTGAGTGCATACGAAAGTTTTATCATTTAAAATCATTAGCTTTAAACCAATTGAAACATAAATCAACAAAGATTTATAAGTTAACCCAAAAAAATTCTAAACCCCAAACTCAAACCCTAAACCCAAAACTATACCCTAATTATGGAATAGTTAACCCAAAATAAATTCTAAACCTCAAACTCAAGCCCTAAACCCCAAAGCTATACCCTAATTTGGAAATAGTTGATCCAAAATAAATTTGAAATCCCAAACTCAAACCCTAAACCCAAAAGCTATACCCTAATTTGGGAATAATTAACCCAAACCTAAAAATTTAAACTACAAATCCATTGATAATCAATTTTTGTAGTTTAAATTTTTGGGTTTGGGTTAACTAATCTCAAATTAGGGTATAGTTTTATGGGGTAGGATTTGGATTTAGTGTTTAGGTAATCCCAAATTATTTTTGTTACATCTTCATGTTTGCTATCATTAAGAAGAAACACTACCAATTACGTTTTTTTTCTTTTTCTGGAAAATATTATTAAATCATTCAAAGATCCAAATTAAAAATTAAAAATAACAAAAGAAGAAGAATAAAAATGTTTTGGTGATACAATATTTTGTGGTACAATATTATTTGATACAATATTATGTGGGCCCTACGTTGATTAAGTTTGAATTTTTTTAATGATTAAACTAAATGATTTAACTAATAGACACATGTCAAATTTTAAGTAGGTAATTAAGAAGGGGTGAATGAGTTATGTTCACCCCTAGGGGTGAACCCAAGAATTATCCTATATGAAATGGTTTTTGATTTATGCAATTACAAAGTTTAAAACTAAAGACACAACTCAAGTAAAATGTTTAAGAAAAGACAAGAAGTCCAATATGCAGATTAAACGTATTGAAGATCAAACTTATTAAACCATAAAAAGTACTGAAACAAACTTATTAAACCATAAAAAGTATTGAAACATAGAAACATCAAATTCCTAATCAATGAAAACATAGCAAATCAAATCCCAATGATGAATGAAGAATCAAATCTTATATTCCTTTTTTAAATGGTAACTAAAATGATGGTTTCTGTAAAATAAAATTTAATCTAAACAAACTTCCTGCCTCTTGGCTCAATGGTCGGCCAAAGGTTCATTAATGCTTATACACCAAGAGATGTGGGGTTCGAACCCTAGAAGATGCGATTTATTATAATTTGTTGCAGATTAATGAAGATAAGCTTGCAGGAGGTCTTCAGCGTGGGATAAGATATAATTGTCTAGCGTGGTTCGAGACGGAAGACTTGTCCATTGTTAGAATCGTCGATGTAACAACTCCTCATAATTTATAATAGAATAATAATAAAAAAGCAGTGTTAAAAAAACAAACTTCCTCATTTTAGGTGACCCAAAAAAAAACTTCCTCATTTTAATTTTTGTACTATTAAAATTTATTTATTTTCAATTTTTATTAATATTTACAAGATTGATTTAAATATGGAAATGGTTATTTTTCAAAAAAATCTTAAAAGGGGTTAGTTTTCAAAATAAAAAAGATTTTGAGAATATTAATACAAATTTCCTCTTATGATTTTATGAAATAATTTTAAATCTTATCGTTAAATATTAAATAAATATTATATACGATTTATTTAGTTTATTTATGGAAATAAATTTGATATTTTGATTTGTATGTAATGTTCAAAATATTTATATAAGTTAATAACATTTACATATATTTTGACAAAAATATGAATAAGTAATCAAAATTTAAATTTGATTTACAAAACCGATATTTTTATCTTTATTTTTGCAATTAAAAAACTGTAATAGTACCAAAGTCAAACAAATAAAAACTTGCAAATCATTATTTATTTATCTTTGATAGACAAATAAAAAAATTTATAATGTCCTTAGAATTAATAGGAAAGTTGGTAATAAATTTTATGATAATTAGAATGTGTATATTAAAAATCTTTAAGATGTTATAATTTTACAAAATCAATTTTCGTCATAAATGTTTATAGTTTAGGAAACTATATATTTCGGAATGTTGTAGGAAAATCTATGTGAAATTTTAGGATTGTTC
>CAUYWE010000060.1:0-13591 GCA_963576765.1 Draba incana | reverse complement strand
CTTCTTCATTTAGTTTGAAGCAGTCTCCAAAGTTGAGATGAATATCTGGATTGCGAAAGATGCAATCTAATCTCTCTAGTGACTTACAGTTTTTTGCATATAGAGCTTCTAGGGAATCCGGAAGCTGTGGGAGTTCCACCAAACTTGAACAATGACTGAGATCTAAGTTTTGGAGATTAGTTGCATTCCCAATCGAGGAAGGAAGTTCCACCAAACTTGAACAATGACTGAGATCTAAGTTTTGGAGATTAGTTGCATTCCCAATCGAGGAAGGAAGCTCCACCAGACTTGAACAACCACTAAGATCTAAGTTTTGGAGATTAGTTGCATTCCCAATCGAGGAAGGAAGTTCCACCAAACTTGAACAATGACTGAGATCTAAGTTTTGGAGATTAGTTGCATTCCCAATCGAGGAAGGAAGTTCCACCAAACTTGAACAATGTCTGAGATATAAGTTTTGGAGATTAGTTGCATTCCCAATCGAAGAAGGAAGCTCCACCAGACTTGAACAACCACTAAGATCTAAGTTTTGGAGATTAGTTGCATTCCCAATCGAAGAAGGAAGTTCCATCAGACTTGAACAATGATTGAGATCTAAGTTTTGGAGATTAGTTGCATTCCCAATCGAGGAAGGAAGCTCCACCAGATTTGAACAATAACCGAGCTCTAATTCTTGGAGATTAGTTGCATTCCCAATCGAGGAAGGAAGTTCCACCAAACTTAAACAATGATCGAGATCTAAGTTTTGGAGATTAGTTGCATTCCCAATCGAGAAAGGAAGTTCCACCAAACTTGAACAACCACAGAGATTTAAGTTTTGGAGATTAGTTGCAGTTGAGAAATTAGGAAGCTCCTTTAGATTTCTCGAAAAACTCAAATCTATCCACTTGAGATTTCGAAGCAGCTGTACAAACAAATAAAGACATAATTCATGAACACGTTGATACACTTAGCACTTAGTAACAAGTTCAATTGACAAAAAATAAAAAATAAAGGTTCAGTCTACATTTTCGAGCTAAACTAATGTACAAGAAAACATATCATAGATTTGAAGGCAAATTTAAAATTTTACGAGAAAGAAATTATAATTACTTACTTTTATTCCTTCCCACAACTTCTCAAGCTTGCTGTGTGGCATGTTTAATTCGACAAGGAACTCCAGGTTAACAATAAAAGGTAAACATGTCATCTCCGACCACTCCATGACTCAGTCTTCTCCTTGGTTTTACCTCGACAAGTGTTTCTAAAGACTTTTCCAAAATCACCGGTCTGCTTCTTAACATCAGTTGGATCTACTTCATAGAAAATGGCCAACACAGTTTGAGCAAACACTGTGTTCATGATCTCCACCAATTCGTCAAGACACCACGACGAAGAAGCGTAGTTCTTGGAGAGCAAGACGATGGCGATCTTAGATTCTCTGATCGCTCTTTTGAGTTCAGGACCGATGGATTCGCCTCTCTTGATATTGTTGTCAATGAAAGTGCTGATTCCTTTACTTTCGAACGCCTTCAGAACGTGACTGAGAAATTGTTTGCGTACATCTGACCCGTGGAAGCTCGGAAAGACATCGTGTTCCCAGCTTCGAGACCAAGAAGACGAAGAAAGTGTTAGAGGCCAAGGAGAAGAAGAAGAAGGAGAAGAAGAAGAAGAAGAAGAAGAAGAAGAAGATGGAGGAGTTGGAGGAGAAGCAATTATTTTCTTTTCTTGGACTCTGATCTTTCCATAAACCATATAAAATATTGAACCTAAAAGCGTAATGATTGTAGCAGATTTAAGATCCATAGCTAACGATCGAGAGAGAAGATTTAAGATCACAGAGCTTTTGAGAGATGGAGAGTTAAGAATTAACAAACAGGCTTTGTATATTTTAATGACAGAAAACGTTGACTCATTGACTGAAAATGTTCACAGTAGCAACATAGAGAGAGAGAAAGTTATCGTTTCATTGATATTAGTAGGTTCCACCATCAGTGGAAGTTTTCCAAAACCCAAGTTCTGGGATCTTTCCTATAATTTGAAACTGATTTTTTTTTTTCTTTTTTTTTCATCAACTTACATGGTTAGGTTTTTAGCTAAAGCCCTGAAATAAGATTGTGATTTGCTTGTGTACAATGTCAAGCATGTTCATTTTAGTTGTGCATTTCTTGGTGTTTCAAGTATCTTCATAGGTTTGTATAGGATTGTGTTTGAAGATATGTGTGCTTGTTGGTGATTTTGATATTTTTGATCTGAGGATTTTCGATTCGGTTGACCATGATTTCGACAAATTGGAAGTTTCGAGTGGATCGGAATTGAAAAACAAGCCTGATGGTTGGGAATCGACAACGAAAGAAATACATATGATATCCAGAGGATGATGATAAGCTCACCAATGGAAAAAGAGGAGCTTTGGAAGTTGTTGGTGAGAATAGACAACCTAAATCACTTAAGCTAATGGGTTTTTCAATTACGTTTGAAAGCGATTCTTCTGACTATTCATTGAGTGGGGAAGGGGAAGGAGATAGTGCCAATGGTGATGGTTCATCGAGGCAGGAGCAAGAACAGTCTGATTCTAACAACAACAATGGTGGTGATTCGTCGGAGGATTCGCATTCTCTTATCAATGAAATTGGTCGGGACAATTCGATCGACTGTTTGATCTGATTACGGCTCTATTGCTTCATTGAATCGGAATTTCCATTCTTTGGTGAAGAGTGGAGATAATTATAGATTGAGGCGACAGAACGGGTTTGTCGAACATTGGGTGTATTTTTCTTGCCAGCTCTTGGAATGGGTTGCGTTCGATCCTGTCGAGAGAAAGTGGATGCAGTTACCGACAATGCCTTCGAGCGTTGCGTTCATGTGTGCCGATAAGGAGTCTTTAGACGTTGGAACGGATTTACTTGTCTTAGGGAAAGACGGTTTTTTGTCTCATGTAATATATAGATATAGTCTTCTGACTAATTCTTGGTCTTCCGGTATGAAGATGAACTCTCCGAGGTGTTTGTTTGGATCGGCGAGTCTTGGAGAGATTGCTATATTCGCTGGTGGTTGCGATTCTCAAGGAAAGATTCTTGATTTCGCGGAAATGTATAACTCCGAGCTACAAACTTGGATAACGTTACCGAAGATGAATAAACAGAGGAAGATGTGTTCCGGTGTGTTCATGGACGGGAAGTTTTACGTAATCGGTGGAATCGATTTTAATGAGAAAGTGTTGACTTGTGGCGAGGAATATGATTTGGAGACGAAGAAATGGACGCAAGTCCCTGACTTGTCGCCTCCAAAAAGCCAAGCTGGTCAAGCTGATATGCCACGAGCGACGGAAGCGCCTCCTCTTGTTGCGGTTGTGAATAACGAATTGTACGCTGCTGATCACGCCGATATGGAAGTTAGGAAATACGATAAGGAGTTGAAGAAATGGTTAACCATTGGAAGATTGCCTGAAAGAGCTGGTTCGGTTAACGGATGGGGACTTGCTTTTAGAGCTTGCGGGGAACGGTTAATCGTTATTGGTGGACCAAAGTATTCAGGAGGCGGGTTTATAGAGCTGAATTCTTGGATACCGAGCGAGGGTGGTCCACCGCAATGGACGTTGCTCGATAGGAAACATTCTCCGAATTTCGTTTACAATTGCGCGGTGATGGGTTGCTGAAACAAACACACATTCTTGTTTGATGGGTTTAAGCTCACAAGTCTAAAGACTCCATTGAAGGTTCAAAGATCCAACCTTAATGTTTCTTATTTTGTTTTTTTTTTACTTACAAAATTTTCAAACTCCAGAAAGAAAAAAGAAAAACTGAAACAGGTTTATAATAAGTTGGTTAAAAGTTTTTTTTAGAGTTTGCCAAATCTGGTTAACATTGTTGTATTATGTGTTATTGATCTATATTTAATCTTTGCTTTTGGAAACTCTGATTAATGGTTGTAGACTTATTTTGGTCTATGTTCAAAGTTTTTTGCTTTTGAGTATGTTTTTTACAGGTCGAATCGTTAGATTCACTTTACAAGTTTGGTTTGAAGTGTTTGTCATTTTTATGACGACAAAAAAAGGAAAGTGATCACTTGTGTAATTTTGTTGGGGTAAGGAGGGGCAAATGTTATGTCTTTATGGTTGTGTCCTTTAAGATATCTCAATCTGTTGCTTGCAAGTTACCAATCTTGTTCTTTAACAAAAAAAAAAGTTACCATCTTGTTAAGAATGCGAAAAACAGAGTAGGTAAAATTTCTTACAATACTCCTTTCCTTTTTCGTTAGAATTTAAAGCTTTTTCTTGTTTTGTATATGGTTATCTTTTTGTTTTCATTTATTAATTTTTGTTTCAGTTCATTTGTATACATATATATATATTTTTAAATCCAACTTCACAAATAGCTATCTTTATAATTCACGTATAACATTATTTGTGAAATTGGATTTAAATACATTTATTAATTCTGCTTTGCTCAAATGGAATTTTTTTCTTCCCTAAGATATGTTTACTTATTATTATTATTTTTTTGTTTGGTCTAAGATATGTTTACTTATTGGGATTATTGCATGGAATATACCTTTTTCATTTTTAATGCAAAAGTACACCCCTACTGTGAAAACTTGCAAAACTACTCTAATGGGGTAGTGAAATTACAGTTAGAGCCTTAATGAACAAACAATAAAACTGCAGCCGCAATGACCGTTCTATCCTTTTTGAAGTCTTCGTTGGAAATTTTCACCAGAAGTCTGCAAATAAATATGGAAGTCTACATCGTAATTATTTAGAAAATTTAAATCTATAAATACATAAAAAATAATTTGACTATAAAATCTTTTGGATAATTAAAGTAAAGGCAATTGTGATGTTTTAAAAATAAAAGTTCACCAAATTAGCATAAATTAAAATAAAAAGACAAATTGGAATGAAAAAGTCTACATTTTGGAAGTCTGCAACGAAATATGGAAGTCTACATCGTAATTATTTAGTAAATTTAAATCTATAAATACATAAAAAATAATTTGACCATAAAATCTTTTGGATAATTAAAGTAAAGACAATTGTGATGTTATAAAAATAAAAGTTCACAAAATTAGCATAAATTAAAATAAAAAGACAAATTCGAATGAAAAAGTCTACATTTTGGAAGTCTGCAACGAAATATGGAAGTCTACATCGTAATTATTTAGTAAATTTAAATATATAAATACATAAAAAATAATTTGACCATAAAATCTTTTGGATAATTAAACTAAATGCAATTGTGATGTTTTAAAATTAAAAGTTCACCAAATTAGCATAAATTAAAATAAAAAGACAAATCGGAATGAAAAAGTCTACATTTTGGAAGTCTGCAACGAAATATGGAAGTCTACATCGTAATTATTTAGTAAATTTAAATATATAAATACATAAAAAATAATTTGACCATAAAATCTTTTGGATAATTAAATTAAATGCAATTGTGATGTTTTAAAAATAAAAGTTCACCAAATTAGCATACAATAAAAAAAAAAGACAAAACCTAATGAAAAAGACAAATTGGATTGAAAATGAATAAATGAACTACATACTATCCTTTTCGAAATACTATATTTCATCATATTACATTGAGAAGTTTTGTGACAATGTTGGGACATGGTATTAGTAATTGTTTTGTATTATGTATATATAGTCTTTATGATTGTATGATTGTAATAGATTAACGTTTTAGAGATTTGTGTTACATGATCCATGGTTTATAATGAACAACTTATAAGAAGTTTTAATGTAGGGTTTGATTATGAGAAGTTGAATTCACTATGAGGGGATGTAAAATATTTAAAATTATGAGTCATGTACGTCACTGACATTAGTTTGTGGGTTTATGATTTAAAAATATGGGAAATGGATCGACATTACAATTTGAAAACATATTTACGTTTCGGGTTACATTTAAAGATCATAATTTCAAGATTTTAAATGTCAAATTTGCAAAAAAATATAAAATTATGAATATATTAGATGTTTGGATGATTAATAATATCTTTAATTAACAGTTATGAATAATCTAAAGGAAAAAGTTGATTTTTGTTTTGAATTGTATACTTCCATTGTAGACTTCCATTCGATTTAGTGTTTAAATTGCAGACTTCTATTGTAAACTTCAATTGTAGACTTCCAGTTGCATTTAGGGTTTCATTTTAGAGTATAGGGTTTCGTAGACTTCCAATGGAAGTCTACATAACCGGAATATTATTAACCTAACCGAATGTCTACTTAACCGGAATTTTGTTTTAACCTAACCAAATGTTTTAGTCTCCATATATAAGCAAGTTTTTCAATGAAAACCCTAATTTTTATTTTCAACCCTAGCCTCCTAACTTTTTCTCCTTTCTCACGTTTTTAGAGAGATTTTTGAGGAATTTTTGCCCAAGTCCTATCTTCTTCAATTCTCCACCGATTTGAACAATTTTTGGGTCGATTCCATACAAAATCTCGTCCTCTTTCTGATTCTAGCAACTAATTTCACTTTCTACAAAGGTATGTGCCTCTATTTTCACTTTTCAGTTCGTCAACCATGTTAAATGTTTGAAATTTGGATGTGTTGCTTCATTATTGGTTGAGTTTGTGATTCTTTAACTTTTGTTTCCTTTGTTTTGTAGAAAGATGGTGAAACTGAATGGAAGAACACCGATGAACGAGAAAATCTTAATCCTTAACACATTCGCAAATCTAAGATCTTTGGTGAGTTTTCTTCATGTGTTGCTTATTATGTCCTTTCAAACTCTTCAATCTCCACTAGATCTAGTTTGTTTTATATTTTTTTGTTGATGATTTGGTTTTGTTTGTGTTTCTTAAGTTACAGAAGTCTACACAGGAAGTCTACACGGGAAGTCTACTAACCCTAATTTTTGTCTCCATATATAAGCAAGTTTTTCAATGAAAACCCTAATTTTTATTTTCAACCCTAGCCTCCTAACTTTTTCACTCTTCACACGTTTTTAGAGAGATTTTTGAGGAATTTTTGTCCAAGTCCTATCTTCTTCAATTCTCCACCGATTTGAACAATTTTTGGGTCGATTCCATACGAAATCTCGTTCTCTTTCTGATTCTAGCAACTAATTTCACTTTCTACAAAGGTATGTGCCTCTATTTTCACTTTTTCAGTTCGTCAACCATGTTAAAGGTTTGGAATTTGGATGTGTTGCTTCATTATTGGTTGCGTTTGTGATTCCTCAACTTTTGTTTCCTTTTTTGGGTAGAAAGACGGTGATACTGAATGGAAGAACACCGATGAACGAGAAAATCTCAATACTTAACACATTCGCAAATCTCAGATCTTTGGTGAGTTTTTTCTCATTTATTGCTTATTATGAAAACAAAATCTTAAAAAGCTATATTTGTTCCTTCAAACTCTTCGATCTCCACTAGATCTAATCCGTTGTATGCTTTTTTAGATGATTTGATTTTGTTTGTGTTTATCAGGTTACGGAAGTCTACGGAAAGTCTACTTACGTAAGTCTACACGGGAAGTCTACTTACGGAAGTGTACTATTCAGTTTGGAAGTCTACAGGGGAAATTATGAATTATGCATTTTTCTTGTTTTATTTTATTATTTGTTGTAAAATTGTGGATGAAGCACTAAAAGCAACAAAATCCCAAGAATCTTAAGGCTAAAGATGTGAAAGAGAGTTTCTTTGTTGTATCATTGTATGAAAGATTGATAACAGGTTTTTATCGTATCTAAGATTTCAAACCTATTCTAATCAGATGTAGAATAGTCAGGTTCTTTTCTCGGACCGGCAATTGATAGTCTCGAGTTTTAACCCAAAATAATGCTGCAAGTGCACAGGCAAAAGCAGTAGTATATAAGGTATCGAATCCACAGAGACCAAGGTTACACTATGAATTTATAGATTTCAAATAAAGCTAAGATAAATTAAATGAGTTGTAAACTGATGTGAGCAGGTGCTTAATGCAAATGAGCAGGTGCTTGGATTAAAAATCGGTAATAAAATCAGATGATGAAGGCACTAGGCCGAGATGATTCCTTGGTGATTTCGGATACTAAGGTTGAGCATCTATTCAGGGTTTAATTGAGCACCGTCTAGAACTCAAACATAAATATAATATTGCCCCGCTTTCGGCGATGTATCAATATCTTTGTCTACAACCTAAATACCTACACTTCCGAGTGGATTTAGTAATGAAGTAAACAAGCTTTAAAGCATTGGTTCGATATGTTCACATTCAATGGCAACGATCAATGGCGTTTTGGTTACCACCGAATGCTCATCAAAGGTGGTTCTAGCAACCTATATCATTTTCGGTGAATAGATTAAACCTAGAGATCATAGACTAAGTGATCAATTTAGCCTAAGCATTGAGATTTCCTAGAGATGAAGACATATAAATACCCTATTTGGCTCAACCATCTAAAACCCTAAATCACCAATAAAACCACCTCGACCTAGCTAAAGAACTACTCACGCATAAAGAACAAAATCGCAACAATTAAACAGAGAGAATTCATCATGAAAAAAAATAATAAAAGAGAGGTTTAGGAATTCTTCTCCGAATATAATATGTCGTGGAAATGAATCCAAATGCACGAGTGAGTCCAAAGCAAGAGGGTCAACGAATACCAACAAAGAAACGAACCAAACGTTTTCAATAAAACAATGGAAATTCCCAAGTCAACAATGTCAAGCTCTCTGGGAAAAAGTACAGAACGTGACCCAAGGAAGAAGAGAGAGTTCTAGAATAATAATAGAGAGCCTCTTTTTTTAAGTCCAAGAGAATAGAATAGAATCCCTCTAAAATAGGAAATAAGTAAGATTTTCATAATAAATTAAAGGAGTGATCTCCTCCCTAATGAATAGGAGGTGATCTTTGACTCATTTATTCAGCAAATCTTGTGGGCCAGCAATTTGGATTCGGCGGCCACAGCTTTTAGGTTTAGGTCTGGTGCTTCCCTGCGAGCAGGTGCTCGCATGTACCGAGCAGGTGCTCGGGAGAGTGAAAAGTCTCCTTTTTGCTCCAATTATTCTCCTTTTCTTCATAGAGCTCCAGCAGCTCCAAATGGTGCTCCAAAGCATTTTAGAACCTGAAAAGACATCAAAAGGAAACAAAAAGACAAGAAAAGCAACACAAAACCATGGGTAAATTAGGCTAAAAACCTAACATATCAACTCCCCCGGACTTGCCTTTTGCTTGTCCGCAAGCAAACAAGAAGAGAGTAATCCGGAGAAGTGTTTGAAGGCGGGAGCTCAAATCCAAAAGAAACATCGAAGGATTCAATAACATGTCCTAAAGAGAACTAATGCGATGCACAACAAATCTTACTCAAGAAGCTTTTGCCATACTTATCTCTTATCAAAATAATTACTCCAAATCCTTAGACTCAAGAGAAAGCATGCAATCAACTAAACTCAACTCTTTAACATTCATTAAGGTGTTTGGTGCGGTCTCACAATTGGAAATTGAATCAATGCCATTTGGCTAGGTAGAAGAAGGCTTTTTAGTGATGTAAAGAGGCTGTCCGAATTCTTTTTGGTGGCTAACTCTCAAATGCAAGTGTTACATTTAGCAAAAGCAAGAAAGAAAAGAGACAATTGATGCATACAAGGCTAAGAATCCAAAGTTCTACCCAAATCCCATTGTTGCAATCTTTCATCTCTCTTTTCTCACTACCCATTCGTTTAAACACTAGCCATTTTCGGCTAAACCTCTCAAACTTCCTCTTTTCTTCTTTAAATTTTCCGAATCCTAGGGAATTTCTTCTCTTAACTTTAGCTCTTTCTATCCTAGCATTCTCTAACATATTTTTCTTCTTTTGATTTATTCTAAGAGAATGCTAAGCCATCATTTTTCTTTTAAACACTTAGAGCTATATACTTTTCTTTTCAAACTTATTCCCTAAAACTCATCCTTTCTTCTTTCTTTCTTTTCACACTTAACCACAAACCCAAAGATAATCAAGTAAACGCTTAACCAAATCGGTTTCATACCCCACCTAAGACTAGTCTTAAACTCAAGAAACTAGCCTAATGGAAACTTTGCCTTGTCGTCTCTAGTGCTTGCAAGATTTTACCAATGCAACACAAAGAAAAGGGCCTCACTCGTAGAACAAATGCAAGGGTTTGAATGAAATGGTCGGGTTTAAAGGTGTGGTACTATCCTCATCTAAAAGATGAACTTAGATCGGGATAGCCATTCAAATCAAGATAAGAGTGGTAAAAATAGGCAAACATGATTTGAATGTCAAGTGTTTATCCATAGTTATTCAAAGTCCAAAAGTGAGAAAAATTAATCAAGATTAAGTTCAAGTTGATAGAGTTGAATCTAGATCATGCAAGTTTCTAATGAGTTGGGACTTTCAAAGAAATAAGATCCAAGTATGGATGAGCCTCTACTTCATGATTGTTAATGCATCGAAAAAGTTCTAATGAGGGCATATCATGGAATCCTAAAATGAGTCTTTACAAGGAAATTTCATCATTGCTCCCTATGCAAATGCAATCCTAAAATGCTCTAGACTCGATCCTAGCATGAAAAAGATAATAAAAATGGTAATGCCATGAGAGACTATGTTGGGGTCGGTATTCACCCCCTCAACATTAACGTCTAAAGACAAGCCAGTTGAAGAAATGTCCCCCAGACTCTTAATTAAGAAGGCGTTACAGAACCTAAGTCTTCCTGAGAAGCGAAGCATGTGGCAGCAGAACGAGCCTAGGTGAAGCCGGAATGGATTGGGACCAGACAGTGTTGACCGCGGCTTCACCCTCAGGAGCCGACCACAGCTTCGGTGAACAGTGCTCTGTGAACAGTACTCTGTGAACAGTGCTCGGTGAACAGTGCGACTACGCGGTCGGTGAACAGTGCGACCACGCGGTCGGTGAACAGTGCGACCACGCGGTCGGTGAACAGTGCGACCGCGGGCTCGGTGAACAATGCGACCACGGGCTCGGTGAACAGTACCTCGGTGAACAGTGTCCGACCTCAGCCTTTCCACCATGAGCCGAGCACGCGCTCTCCACCTTCGGACCGACCACACACTCGGCGACCGCAGACTCGGCACCTCGTGACCGACCACGCGCTCGGCGACCACGGGCTCGACTCCACGGTCCGACCGCAGGCTCGGCGAGGCACCTCAGGACCGACCGCCGACCACGCGCTCATTCCCGACCGCCGACCGCGCGCTCGCTCCCGACCGCCGACCACGTCCTCTCTGATGCAGTCTTCGGCCCAACGACACAGAGATAGCCCGAAGCCTGGCCCAGACAGCGAAGCCCACATTGGTTCAACCGACTCCGCGAAGACTTAGGAAGCCTAGCCGACTTAGGAAAGCTATATATACTTCTCTTTGTACAAACCCTAAGGGGATCCGATTTCTTACACAGAAAAACCTTGTACTCAACTCTTTGATCAATAACAACATCTCTTTCTCCAATCCTTAGCAAATCCTAGCTTACCATAGAAATCTCCAAATTCCCCTCACGAACTCTTACAAATTCTAATTGTGTTGGTTTCGACCCCCACAATTTGGCGCCGACTAAGGGGACCTCGAGAATTTCTGACACAGAAGAGCTAGGGTTTCATAACACCATCGCCATGTCAGGAAGCAACAGCAGAAGCAGTGAAGGATCCTCATCTCGAAGGAACAGCGAGGAGCGAGAGAACTCCATGGAGAACACCGCGCCTCGCGCTGCTAGCAACCTGACGGCTATCACGGAGATCAAGCAGATGCTTGGGACGCTGGAGAAGAGAGCACGAGATCACGAGAAGCACAACGAAGCTACGATGAGCGAGCTGCGAGCGCTCAAGAGAAAGACACGCAAAGGATCCCATGCCCGTCCAACACGTCTCAGCTTCAACACGCCTCAAGCCAATCGAAGGGAGAGGCACAAGGAGTTGTCGCTTCGGACCGATCACACGGCTCCAAAATACTTTCCTCCACCACCGCCTCGTCGGGAATCTGACAAAACTCCCAAACGGTGATAGAGGAATCGGACGAAGACCAACCTCCTCCTCGGAGACGTGCCCAAACAGACACTACTGGCGAAAACAGAAAATCAAGCAATAACGAGGAGCCCTCGTCTCGGAGGAGTAGCGAGAAGAAGGAGAGCTCTATCAAAGCTCTCGCAACTAACACCTCTACCTCATGCCCCCCGTCTGTCAAGCCAAACGGAGAGATCAACACCAACATCATCAGACCCGAGAAAAGGATCCCGCGAGGTAGTAAATTTGATGTCGAGTACTCAAAGCCAGCTGCGACGACTTCGGACCCGCCCAGACATCAGGCCCATCAGGTCATCACAATGATTCTTCCGTCACCATCAGGTCCTCGCCCTGATTGTCCATCGATCCCCGTTGCTCTCGCCGTCAAGACATCGCCCTCGGCTCCAGTCCCCATCGCCTTGCGCCTTGCGACCGCGACCTCGCGACCGCACCCTCGCGCCCTCGCGACCTTGCGGCCTTACTATCGTGCCCTGGCGACCTCGCGACCGCGCCCTGGCGACCTCGTGACCGCGACCTGGCGACCTTGCGACCGCGACCACGCGACCGCGACCTCGCGACCGCGACCTCGCGACCGCGACCTCGCGTCCTCACATCCTCACCGCACCAAGCCATGCCCGTGCTCGCGGCGTTCACCCGAACCGAGCCCGTGCTCGCGCGTCCTCATCTATGCGAGCATGCGCTCGCGTGTCTTCATCCATCCGAGCATGCGTTCGCATCGCCCGATCCATCTGAACCCGTGCTCGCATCCTCCGATCGATCCGAGCCCGTGCTCGAGTCATCCGACCAGACCAAAGCCGCACTCGCTTCGCTCGTCCGACCCAAAGCTAGCCTCGCGTCGCCAGCTCGGAGCGAGCCCGCGCTCACGTCACCTGACCGGGCCGAGCTCATGCTCGTGCCTCCTCATCGGACCGAAGCCACACTCGCGTCGCCTGAATGGATCAAGACCATATTCCTAACACCGCCACACTCTCGTGCTGAGTTGACTCACCCAGAAAATCAAGCGCCGTGGGAATCAACAGGGCAAGCTCGCTTCTACGACGCAACAGTGACGGAGCTCATCCCACCTCGGTGTAACCTCGCCACCATCAAATCGGGCTCACCGACAGATCAGACCATCCCGCTAGCTCGCAGAATCTCTCTCTCTCTCTACCTTGCAATTTCCAAAATTTAATCTTTTAGCTCTGCGACTCGATTGAGTCAACTCGCCTAACTCGCTGCTATCTTTCTCTTTTCATATCGCAAAAATTGTCATACAAGCTGAGGCCCATCTCCGAATCAAGTTAACAACACGGGCATAACACCTGCTTGAAGTAGCTCGTAAGCATGACACCGACACCTCGCCGAAGCAAAGAACGTCTTGCTAAAACTGTAAGTTAATCAACCTCGCAAGATGATGATTGAAGCTCGCAACACCTCGACCAGCTCTTCTTTGCCTCGCCGAATCATGGATATGCGAGTTCATAGTAACCATGGAGCAACGATGCGAGCTCAGCTTGTCTCGCAAGATTTTCCCAAGATCGGATCAACTAGATGATGCAAGCTCGTATTTCAAATCAACCATGCTACAGCTACAGCTCGCGTAGCCTCGTCTGCAACCTTGCAGCTCGTCATCAACAGCACGATCGTCTTTTTGT
>CAUYWE010000055.1:0-16783 GCA_963576765.1 Draba incana | reverse complement strand
GTAAAAATCGGATTGGGCTTTGAAAACTCGTGTAGAAACTTGGGCCCGAGAAGGATTTTTCTTCTTTAAACACCCGCGTCGATCGACATAATGGCCCGTCGATCGACGGTGACCTTCTGCCAAAATCTTCTTGAAACGCCAAATACGCGTCGATCGACACTAACTCCTCTCGTCGATCGACGCTGCTCTTGATCCTTAGCAATTTCCTTCTTGATGCTCCAAAATGCTCCAAAAGCTTCCATTATGCTCCAAACAATCAATTACCTGTAAAGACTCTAAAAGAACACCAAAAACACCAAAAAGACTCTAAAAACATACTTATATCATGGCCTTTAATGAGTAAAAACCATGATATATCACAAACATTTTTAAAAGATGACATTTGTGTAAAGTGGCATGCCAAAAGTGACATTTCTTAAAATTTCTCAATAAAATTACTAAGTCGGTGTATGAAAACAACACATATTTTAACCTTACAAAGTAATTGTATTTATAATTTTAAATCACCAAATTTTTTATTCAACCAGTAGTTTTATATTATTAATTTTACTAATCAAAATTCAGATTAAAAAATATCTAAAAATTTAAAGAATAATGAAATTTAAATCTACGTAAAAAGTGTATTGTTATATGATATATAGAAAATAAAACGATTAATGTTAAAATACTAGAATTTTGTACATTAAAGTACCATAATTTGTAGATAAGATATATGAAATACTAAAATATTTTTACATTAAAATACAATCATATACCTTTTCAAATAATAATCATTAATGTCCAAATGGTTAAAAATTACTTCATAACTTCATATTCATGCAATATCATATATTCATATATGTAAGAGACAAAACACTAATTCATTTCAAACCAATCACTATTCTTTATTTCTAAAACATTGAATGTTTTTGTTAAATATAATGAATAAAGTATTAGATAAATTAAACTATTTGTCTTGAAATGTAATAAAATTGTAGGAGAACATCAATTAAATTTATATTAAAAAATCCGGTCTAGTTGTTCATTATAGAAACATCAATTAAATTTATATAACTTTATACTATAAAACTGTAAGGCCATGTGCAATTGTACTTTTTACACTAGTTTCTAAATACTAAAAAATAAAAATTTTAGAAAAAGTAGAAGATAAAGAATGGGGTTCTGTTCGATGGGAACTTTAGAAATTTGGTAAGAAAATCTTTTTTTCAAGTGTTATATTTTGATTGGTTCAGTTTTTTGATTAATTATATTAGTTAATTATATTAAAAATATTAGTAAAAATATTAATGTGAAACTCTTGTAAGACCTCTATCGTTAATCATTAATGAACCTAGTGCCTTCGAAGCAGGGGCCGATGAAGTATATATATATATATAATTCAGTAAAGGAATGCGAAAGTATCTGGTAGTGAAAGTGGCATCCACTCCACCCAAAGTTTGATTCGGTTTAATTCCGGGTTCGGTTTGGGTTCGGTTTATTTGGTTTTAGTAAAACTCTAACCAAAGCCAACCAAACTTAGTTCGGTTCGGTTTTGATTCGGTTCGGTTTTAATTCGGTTCGGTGTAGTTCGGTTTGGGTTAAGTTTGGTTCGGTTTTATTTAAACATAAATCATAAGTATTGTATTGTATCTAAAAAAAATCAGCATAAGTCATACGTATTGTATGTTAGCTTTAATACGTATTGTAGGTTAGCTTTTAATACATAAATTATACTAAAAAATCAACATAAATCATACGTATTGTTTCTATATTACTATTAAATATAATTAATTAATAAATGAAATAAACATATTGGGTTTTCGGTTCGGTTCGGTTCAAAACCGAATCAAACCGAACCATTTGGGTTGAGGGAAAACTCCTCCAAACGGTTTGTGTTTAGACTTTGGTTCGGGTTGGGTCGGGTCGGGTCGGGTCGGTTCGGTTCGGTTAAAATGCCCACCCCTATAATTAATAATGTTGAGATTTTAAAGATTTATTAATTTATTGAGTTATTAATTTATTGAGAAATTAATTATTAATTTATAGAGAGATTTATCTAATCTATGATTTTTTGACAATTTTTTTAAAAATAAAAACCTTACGTAAAAGTTCATAAACTTTCTTTTATTTTTGTTATTTAATTGCTTATATAATTTTTACATATACAACATACTCCACATTATGTTATTAATCTTCGTCATCATTATAAGATTGATGCTTATAACTTACTTGACTATTTATATGCTTGAATAAAAATGGTAGCTACTTTGTTATTAATGATGAGGTTCAAAACAAAATAATCGTAGTTTTAGAAGTATTAAATAATTAGCTTATCACTTAAAAACTATTTAGCTTGATGAAGGTAATCATAGTTTTAGATTATCACGTATAAAACTCAGTATTTAAATATTTTTGAGGCAATTAGAAAAATTAGAGATTAGTTCCAACAAGATTCTAACTTTAAGAAGAAAATATATATAACACAGTAGTCATACATCACTAAACTAACATATATATATATATATATATGCATGTAAAATTTATAATTATTAATTTATACAATTATTAGGACAATATTTTACATAGGAATTTCAAAAATTTAATTATCCTATCATCTTATGTCAAAATTTACATTGGCTCAACTTAGGACCACAAAAATTTATTAATTTATAGTGATTGTTAATTTATAGAGTATTAGTTTATAAAGGTTCTATTGTATTCCCTTTTTATGTTGTTCCTTTTAATTTGTGCACCTACTTGTAAAATTACATGGATCCGCCCCGAAGAATAATATAGAATTCTGGACAGAGCTTTTTAATTTATTGAAACATAAGTTTACGTAGTCGTATATTTGGATAGCTTATGGTGATCTTCCATGTAAAGGCATGCATCTATTTGCATAGAGGATTAAAGTGTAGCTGAAAAAATCATAATGAAAACAAATTTCATTTAGTGATTGGATGCACCTATTTGGGTTAGGCACAAGGTCCGAATTGCCTTTGAGCCGAGCATGGATGGCTACGCTACTTGCGCTAGTAGATCCAAGCTAATATTTACAAACGTCTCTTATAAAAGGTTGTAGGGTATTATAAAATTAATACAAGCTACTATTTACAACCGTCTCTTACAAAAACCCTAAGCGTCACACTACTTATCTTATAAGATATAATGTTCCTTGCTTCATGCTCAAGAAACATTTTGCTGTCTTTAGCTCTACTTTTTCTCGATATTTTAACAGATTGAATATTGGTTTTTGACCTAATTAAGTGTCACACTACTTATCTTATAAGATATAATGTTCCTTGCTTTATGCTCAAGAAACATTTTGCTGTCTTTCGCTCTACTTTTTCTCGATATTTTAACAGATTGAATTTTGGTTTTTGACCTAATTAAGTGCCACACTACTTATCTTATAAGATATAATGTTCCTTGCTTCATGCTCAAGAAACATTTTGCTGTCTTTAGCTCTACTTTTTCTCGATATTTTAACAGATTGAATTTTGGTTTTTAACTTTGTTCTCTCCACATATTTGGTAGCAATGAGGCCTTGGTGATCCGTAAAATCGTGAAGGATGTAAAGATAAAGCTAGAAGAAATCTCAACGGATGAAGTAACAAAGAGTCCTAGAGAAAAACATATGGAACTGTCCAAGGGAGAATTAGGAAGAGAGCCTGAGAGATCTTCTTTAAAAGCATCTCCTACTCTCTTTGGGATTGAAAGACGGCTAGAGCAATTGAAAGAGAAGTTAGATATCCGATCAGGCGAGGTCACTCGAGTTATTGGAGTTGTTGGGATGCCTGGTATAGGCAAAACCACTCTTGCCAAGAAATTGTTTGAAGATTGCGGATGCAAGTTCTTGCATACAATGTTTCTAGATGACGTCCGTGAAAAGTCAACGTCTCTTGGCTTCTACAGATTGGAATTGGACCTCTTGAATGGTTTAAAGAGTAGCTATTACAATGGAAAGGTTCAAAAAGATACTACATTCCCACTTGAATCTTTAAAGGCCAAGCTCAGCGAAAGCAAAGTGTTTATTGTTCTTGATGATGTAAGTGATAAGAGTCAAATCGAAAAGATTCTTGGTAAGCGTGAATGGTTAAAAAAAGGAAGCAGAGTCCTCATAACAACGAGCAGCATGTCCGCCGTCGAGGGAATGGTAGACGAAACTTATCTAGTCCCGGGGCTGAGCGATAACGACGCATTAGAATACTTTGAAAAACACGCGTTCTCTGGTCCTTGTGAACTAATTTTTAAGATACTAGCAAGAGAGATTGTGGATTATTCTAGGGGGCATCCATTAGCTCTAAGAGTACTTGGTGGTGAGCTTCTTAGGAAGGACGAAGCGTACTGGAAATCGAAGCTTGGGACCCTTGCGAAAAGCCCGATCAGCAACACGATTCAAAATGTCTTGAGAATTCCTTATGATGCTCTTAGCGAAGACCGTAAGGACTTGTTCCTCGATGTGGCATGTTTCTTTAGGTTTGAAGATGAGTATTATGTGAGGAGTTTGCTTGATTCTTCGGTTCATGAGAATGTAAGCGAAATAAGAGAACTCGCGGATAAGTTCTTGATCAACATTTGTGGCGGTCGACTCGAGATGAATGATCTGATGTACACATTCGCAATGGGACTAGAATCACAATCAGCCTCTGAACATTCAACAAGTGGACGTAGGTTGTTAAACCATGGCGAGATCATCTCTATTCTACGAAACAAACCGGTGACTGATATTTATCTCTATTTACACATTTTGAAGTTATTTTCTAACCTATCTTGCATATTAACTCGTTACACAACTTTTCAGGAATATACCAAAGTCAGAGGAATTTTCCTTGACATGTCTGAAGTACCAACGTCGAAGAAAATGAGTTTAGGCATTGACACGTTCAAAGAAATGAATGATCTAAGATACTTGAGATTCTTCAACTCAAGTTGTCTTAAGGAATGTGAAGCCGAGTGCAAGTTGAACTTCCCCAATGGACTTAACTTCACACTGCAAGAAATTCGATATCTCCATTGGCTAAAATTTCCGCTAAAGAACCTTCCTGTCGATTTTAAACCGAAGAATCTTATAGACCTCAAGCTGCCTTACAGCCAAATTGAGAAACTTTGGGAGGGAGAGAAGGTAATATTATTAATATATGTCACATGTTTTTGGTTAATTGATTAAATAGTTGTCTTAATAATTAACTCTGTTTTTTTCCTCTGTTTATAGGACACACCAAAATTAAAGTGGCTGGATCTGAATCATTCAAGTAAGCTACACACATTGTTGGGTTTATCGTTGGCTCGAAAGCTTCAAAGTATGAATCTTGAAGGCTGCACAGCATTGAAGACAGTTCATGAAGAGTTACAAAACATGGAAAGTCTTGAATTCTTGAACTTAAGTGGATGCACGAGCCTCGAGTCCTTTCCACAAACGAGCTTGGTCTCCCTGAAAACACTTATCCTCAGCGGCTGCTCAAATCTTAAGGAGTTCGATTTGGTCTCAGAGAATCTTGAAGAGTTGTACTTAGATGGCACCGCGGTAAAGGGACTTCCTTCAGAGATTGGGAATCTCCAAAGACTAGTCTTGTTGACATTGAAAGACTGCACAGAATTATTGAGCCTTCCAGATTCTGTCGGAAATCTAAAAGCTCTTCAAAAACTAGTACTCTCAGGTTGTTCAAAACTTGCTAGTTTTCCAGAGGTTAAGGAGACATTGGAGCATTTGAAGACTTTATTACTCGACGGGACAGCTATAAAAGAGATGCCTGATCTTTTGCATCGCTTTAGTGTTAATCAAGGCCAGACTTCTCCTTGGTCACACTACAATTTGCGCGAATGGCCACATGGAGTCTTCGGATTATCATCAGTGCAACGTTTATGTCTGAGCGGAAACGATATCACAATCTTGCCGTGCAGTATAAGTTATCTCTACCATCTCAAATGGCTTGACTTGAAGTCTTGTGAAAAGCTCATATCTCTCCCAATGCTTCCACCAAATCTTCATTGGTTAGACGCTCATGGCTGCATTTCGCTTGAAAAGATTGAGAGTTCGTTGGCTCTTATGTTGGCAGAGCATTCACATTCCACGTTTATTTTCACTAATTGTACCAAACTTGATCAAGTTGCCAAGAATGGTATCGTATCCTACGTTCGAAGGAAGATCCAGTTACTATCAGATGCACTACCTCACCATGACAAGGTATTGCATCATTGCCTCTTTACGCTATCAATGGTTATGGTGTATAGAGCATAGTAAATGAAACGTACCAAAAAAAACAATAGTGTCCTTTTTGGTAATCCCTGAGCGCTCTGCTCTGTACGCCATAACCATTCACAACTTAATTAGAGTAACAAAAGATTGATTATCTTTTGGTATTGAATTGGCAGGGTTCAATACTCGATGTTTTGATAAAAATCTGCTTTCCTGGGTGGCATTTACCTGTATGGTTCATTCACCGATCAGTTGGGCCAGAGGTATCGAAAAAGTTACCTCGGCATTGGAATGAAGATGGGCTTATCGGTATAGCTCTTTGCGCTGTTGTATCATTTAAGGACTACCAAGCTCATAACACCAACCGCCTCTTTGTTAGATGCACTAGTGAGTTCAAAGAAGAAGACGAGTCTTTGAGCCAGTTTAGTTGCATTCTTGGAGGGTGGAATGAAAACGGCAGCGATAAACCTCGAGACATCATCGAGTCTTGTGGTCATGTCTTCATCGGATACACGAGCTTGTTACATCTCAAGAAACAGGGCAAAGGAGCGGAATGTGTTGCTACGAATGCTTCCTTCAGATTTGAAGTGACCGATGGGACAAAACATCTTACAAACTGTGAGGTGCTCAAGTGCGGCTTTACTTTGATTTATGCAACAACTAAACCTGCCCATAGCTTGAGTACCGCGCATAGTTCAACGAGCTATACTGGAGGCAACAACAAGGTTATAAAAGGATATTACCATCTCAGAAGTAACGGTCAAGCTTCTTTGGTAGTTAAATCTGAAGTCGTTGATGATGATACTAGCGATGATGATACTAGCGATGAAACCATGTCACCAGGGAGCTCAAAAGAAGGTGAAGTCGTTGACGCAAAAACTCCAAAGAAAGATGAGACCAATATTAAAGGAGTACTAGAAACAAGCTCTTGTGAGTCTTCGGAAGATACAGCAGAAAAATCTGATAATGATCAGAGTTTAAGTAATGGCATAAACAACTTATGTGAACGGTTGGAGAAGCCTATACGGCTTATTTTTCTTGTGGTATCCATTTATGCTGGTGCGGCTTTTGTGTTGGGAAAAGAAAACAGAAAGAGATGAAAATCTCTGTTCAATAATGTAGCCATTGGATTTATCTAAAGTGTTCAAGATTTTAATGTTAATGTGACTTCTATTTAGCTATTTAATTCTCACGATTACTCAATAGAAATCTGTTGATATGCGAGTTATGTCACTCCGCATTGCTCTTTTAACTAATTTTTGTTTTTTTTTTTTCTGTTGATATACAATGCAAATGCCTTCTAGCTTTAAATATTTCTTCTTTAGCAAGTAACAATAGGTTGTTCTCTACGAAAACGAAACAGAGTTAGAGAAAAACAGAGCGAGGTTTATAATCTGATTAGAGCAAAGCCAAGAATTCCCTAATAAAGAAAGAAAAAAATAACTCATAAGCTCTTTATGTTATCATCAGGTTTAGGTTCCAGGTTTACTGACGTGGAGAACACCATTGATCCAGATCTTGTTTCTTTTAGGCGGCCATTTAGTTTAATCTTCTCTGTAACCTCATTACGTTTGATTTTTGGGCAACCAGAGAGATTGAGAAGTTGAAGATTCTTTAGTCGATCAATGTCCGGGAAGCTCTCCAAGCTTGTGCAACCTTGGAGATCGATTTGCTCAAGCGCACAAGCTTTTGAGAGTTCATCAACTTCAACTAGTTGCCGAGAACGACTAAGATTTATTATCTTCAACTTCTCTAAACTCTGTAAAACAAAACACATATAAATAGATTATTTAGTAAAAGAAAAAAGAATACAATTGTGGTTCCCTTAGTTTAGCCTTACCTTGCTTCCTCTCCAGAGTTTCTGAAGCTGGCTGTAAGGCATATTGAGTTCAACGAGCTGGGTAGGATCGAAATCTGGAGGCATCAATCGCAACGGATACTTCTCCCAGTGGAGTAGCCTGAGCTCATATGGCAGAGTGTGAAGTCCGTCAGGGAGATGAAGTTCTTGCACAGTTGCAGAGCTTGAACTGTAAATCTTCAACAGTCTAAGATTATACATATTCTTAAATGCCATCTGATTAACAACAATTTTTAGGTTTGTTGTGTCGAGAAAAATGCCTTCAATAACTTCAGTGCCCTGAAAAAATCAAAGTTATAGCAGTGAACCATAATTAGACAATTCAATGACCATACCAAACGAACTTTTAAGTCGGTCCAACTTCAGTCATAAAGCTGGAAAATATTAGAACGTAACAAGTATATTACGTACCTTGGATTCACTATTTTCTAGTAATATTCTGATGCGTGACGATTCCCAGAGTCTGCGATGCCTTGAAATCTGTTTTGTTTCGCGGTTGTTGAATTCTCGGGCAACATCTTGAATCAAATTTTTCATCTCCACTCTTTCTTCCTTTGAGATTGTCAATAGAGAGCACTCTGCCAGACGGTCAATCCCAACATGTGGAAAAAAACCACACCCTTCAAGTATTCGCATTACATTGTCGCGTCGTTCGCCTTCAAAGAAACAAGCAATGTCGAGGAATATGCTCCTCTCTTTATCGCTGAGCGCATTGTAGCTGCTTTTGAATAAATCCATAATCTCCAAGGGAGGGCATCGTTTCATCTTCTCAAAATCCGCCTCCATTTCTTCAGGCTTCTTCCGACCCTTCAGCTCTCTGCCATACAAGGAGAGAGCTTTAGGGTTTCCATTAGTATATTCAACAATAATCTTTGACAATTCAATTAGTTTTCCATCCCTTGGCTCTTCTCCCTGGAACGCGGTCAGGGTGAGAAATCGTAGAGCCTCTCTATCGTTCAAACTCGGAATTTCGTATATATCCTCGACTTGACACTGATGAAGAACTTGTTTATCTCGGGATGTTATGATTAACAAGCTTCCAGGGCTAAGCCAGTCGAATCCTCCAAGAAAAGACTCAGCGTCCATCGGGTTACGCACATCATCAAGAACAATAAGAACTCTCTTCCCTCGTAGTTCTTCGAGAAACATGGTCTGTTTTGTGGTGGATTTACCTTCTAGTACCTTCTTAAATTTCTCTTCCCGGAGTTTGTACAGTCCCTTCTCATGAAATTCTTTGTGGAAGTCTTCCACAAAGCAAGGAGCATCAAAGTCGCAAGACATCTGCTTAAATGCTTCTTGTGCAATGACTGTCTTGCCTATGCCAGGCATACCCCAGATTCCTAGTTGGCAGATGTTATGAGATTGCTTGCAAAGCAAGTTTTCTATCTCAAGCAACCTCGAGTAGATTCCGATCTTACTAGTAGGATCAAGCTTCTCACGTACATCAGCAACAATCTCCTCCACTAACTCAGAGTCACTGTACAAAGTTTTTTTTTTTTACACAAGAGGGTCATATTAATTAATATTTAAGTATCTTTATTTCTACTCTACAAGATCTTATGATTGAAAGATCAGCCATATACCCAGATGTAGTTAGCTTAATCAGCTAGAGTAGAGATATATATGATTTACGTTCAGTTAAAAAAATTATCCAAGAATATTTTTAGACGTAGAGAAATTATGAACCAAGGGTCCGAAACTTTCTAGTTAAACAAAAAAATGACAAGTTTAATGAGTGATGTTCTGAGATTTGTTAGGATAACTACTACATTACCGGCACTATTTCATTTCATCCCAAACACCCACAACATTTCAAACTAAAACTCCATATCATTCTAGAAATTATTATTCTATCTTTCATAAAGCTAATATCTTTTCACTAGAAAATTCTAATCCTTTTGAACAACATATAAAGAACAATATTCTATAACTTGTATTTTGTTTAGATCCAAAAGAAATTAACTTCAACTTCCATAAAAAGGTAAAGTATTTTCAGATATAAAACTTACTTTCGTTGATTAGTTGATTCATGGCCTAGTAACTTCGCGGCCTCAATCAAACAGTTTCGCCATCTTTCAACTCTGTCTTCAGAGTACGAACGCTTGTGCTCGGAAAAGGCAGCTCCAAATTTCTCCGTCTGTTGTTCCACCATTACCCGATTGACGCCACCATAGTAGACCGGAACCACCACTAGACCTTTGTGTTTCCGCCGCTGAAGGTCAAGACCCTTTACAAGCGTCTCTAAGCAACCAAGCGAGAAGGCGAAGTTCTCTGAGAAGACGACCACAAAAACCTTACATCCTTCAATGGCAAGCTGATTCTTGACGTTTGTTTCCTGGCTCGCCACCTCGGTGCAGTCTTCACCGAGGAAAACAGAGATGTTCCTGCGGTGGAAAGCCGCAGAGAGATGACTCACAAAGGAGTAGCGCGTGTCCATCCCCATGAAGCCGATAAATACATCGTAATTGCTTGAAGTTGCCATTGATTTTTTTTTTCTCTCTTCATATGCCTGGGGCATGTGTTTCTCAGTTTAATACATTTATACCTGGGACGTACTTGTATACACCCCCCCTTTGTTCACCTCCCTTGTTCACTTCCCTTTTAATAACCAATCAAACTGCCATGTCATATAATGACTAAAATAAAATTAAAAAAATCAGAAAAGAATAATAGTTAAAACTTTTAGGTTTGGGTTAACTAGTCCCAAATTAGGGTATAGTTTTGGGGTTTAGGGTTTGAGTTTAGGGTTTATAATTTATTTTGGGTAAACTATTCCCAAATTAGGGTATAGTTTTGGGGTTTAGGGTTTGAGTTTGAGGTTTATAATTTATTTTGAGTTTGGGGTTTAGGGTTTAAGGTTTAGCTATACCCTAAACCCCAAACTCAAACCTTAAACCTCGAACTCAAACCCTAAACCCCAAAACTCAAACCCTAAACTCCAAAACTATACCCTAATTTGGGAAGAGTTAACCCAAAATAAATTATAAACCCCAAACTCAAACCCTAAACCCCAAAACTATACCCTAATTTGGGAATAGTTTACCCAAAATAAATTATAAACCCTAAACTCAAACCCTAAACCCCAAAACTATACCCCAATTTGGGAATAGTTAACCCAAAATAAATTATAAACCCCAAACTCAAACCCTAAACCCCAAAACTATACCCTAATTTGCGAATAGTTAACCCAAAATAAATTATAAACCCCAAACTCAAACCCTAAACTCCAAAACTATACCCTAATTTGGGACTAGTTAACCCAAACCTAAAAGTTTTAACTATTATTCTTTTCTGATTTTTTTAATTTTATTTTAGTCATTATATGACATGGCAATTTGATTGGTTATTAAAAGGGAGGTAAATAAGGGAGGTGAACAAAGGGGGGTGTATACAAGTATAACCCTTTATACCTACTATAGAGAGGTATATAATTTTATTTCCATTTAAATTTAAACTAGGTGACTTCCCGCACCATATGCGGGATATAATGTATTCAAAAATTTACTGATTAAATTATATAGATTTATAGAAATGTGTGTGTTGTTTTATGATTCGATAGTTGCAATTATGATTTTAATTTTAGTTTTTGTTAGGTAATACCTATTTTCTATTTATATAGTTCATATTCAAATAGTAATATGAGTCATAAGTAGGTTTATGGGTTATGTTTGCATCGTTTATAAAAAAAAAAATACACATATTTGTACCAGTTGAAAATGCAAAATGCTGACAGATAAATAAAAATGCATTTTTCCATACAAAACACACACCACATTGCTTCATTTTGTTTTTTGTTTGATTATGACTTTATATACCTTTGGTTCAAGTTTGTTTTCGTTTAATCAAATAATTTACATAAACTCTATATATAAGTTAGATAACTACCAAAGGTAACCAATGTTTAAAAGATTAACTTTTTAATTCAACCTGCAAGCCCCAAACTCATTGTCTATAAAGTCCTGGTAGGTTCATTCTTATATTTCAATTTTTGAGATTTAGATTGGCACAACTTCTCGAGTTCTATCATCTTCCTAGCTATTAATCACATCAACAAATAACATCATTATAAAAACATATGATGAAGAAATAAATATAAAAAAAACGATGAAGTTTATATTAAGGATATAATGGTTTGATGTTAGGATCTCTAATAGTAAACTTTTGTTAGATGATTGATTTTAAGGTTAATTGCTACAAGTGAGATGCTCACTGTTATGAAACTAATGATACATCGTTTTCTTCACGTACCTTAAAGATTATATAATGGTGCATTTGTTTCATGACTTGGTCAGAAGGATGACATACACATAACAGAAGAAATTCATGAAGACAAAGGTTTCGTAGTAATTTACATTCTTTAGATATTCAGTTTGATTTGAAATTCCATGATCTATCACTTGCACAAATGTGCTCAAGAGATATGACAGCACAAGAAAAACAAAAGGGAAAAACATAATGAAGATTAAGAAGAAATATTTAGTGAACTAAGATTTGACAATCTAATCAAAACAAAAACCAATAATCAAAAGAATAAGACTCATATTATGTTTTGAGGATAATGAATAGACTTTATTTATAGAGTCTACATAGGATAATTGGCTATGTTTTAATAAAATTAAAACTGGTTAGGACGTTTAGTTTTGTTACTGTGTAAGTTGTTCTCACAACCATTTTACATATTCCATTCTAAACTATTGACGACAGAAAACAAAGTTTTTTTTTAATCAACATTGGGTCACAGCTGGCCGACCCATTAGCATGTTGGTTACATTTATAAAGGGTGGAACTCTATCCCGGATGTGATTGTAAATGTATGCAGTACCTTACTTCATGCTATTAGACTAATGTCACTTCACAACAGAAAACAAGTTAAAAAAAAAAACTATTGACAACAGAAATAACAATATTCCCAAGATATATAAATGTATCGTAAATCTTAGGCTGCAAATGGAAGCAAAGAAAATGAATAAGTTGAATGAGAGGAATAATGATAAGTGGAATAAAAACGAGTGGAATATTATTATTGAGTTGAATAGATAAATAAACCGCAGAGGAATAGATGAATAAACTGTAGATGAATAAATAATTAATAAATGGTAATGATTTAGGGGAACAAAGATGAATATATAAATTTAATATTTAATATATTTAGTTATCTATATAATTTAACATTAAAGTTAATAATTTAGAAAAAATTTAAATTAAATTAAATAATTAAATGAATAAACAAACTAGAGTTCATATATATCCCTTTCAATATTGGAAGTACATTTTTTCAAATAAACATAAAAAAATTGAGAGCACACGCATATAATTGAAAAGTGATTTGTTTGTGCAAAACGAATAAACAAAACAACTTTGAATAGCTCAAACATTAAAAAAGAAAACAGTAGTCCAAGAAGTCAAGAACTACAAAGAAACTAGTACCTTTCATTCATGGTCGAAATTTGTTTTTTTTTTCCTGACATAAAACATGTTTAATTCATAAGTTTTGTTATGTGATACAATAGTAGTATTTAAAGAAAATGGAGTAGCCATCGGTTGTTTATTTATTCTTTTTAAATAATTTTTAAATTTCAAAATACAATCTTTAGATATCAAAGATTGAACTGATTTTTTAGTTAGTTTCTATTTTATTTTATTAAAAACTGTAAAATATTGACCAATTCCACTATTTTTTAATTAAAACATAAATAAATTAATTTTTCAACCAAAAAATTCATTCTTCCGTGATTCTCCTTCTAAAAACAAGAGGAACAATTTTTAGAGGAAAACAACATTTTTTCACTAATTATGTGGGCCCCATAAAATTTAGAGGAAAGTTTATTTTTCATAAATTGGTTAAAATTTAGGGGAATAAAAAAGAATCTACGTTTCCACTCTTTTTTTTTCCTCTAAAGCGTCTTCCATTTGCAGCCTAAATATAATATGTTCACCTTTACCATATCTTCGATCGGCGAAAATGATTTTTTTTTCTTTCTATTTTTACTAATGAAAATGAAATAAATAAAATCTTATAAAATGAACTCTTCTTGTTAATTTTTTTATCTCGAGCAATAATCATATTACTCTAACATCAGATTATACAGGAAATTAAACACGATGGTCTTAGAATCTTAGTAGGACCACATATGTGCCAATTACGGAAGTTTCTAGAGAAACAAATATGGTCTTAATTATGAAAAAAGTTGTTGTAAGATAATAATGTACTATCATGTAAATTTCAACGTATTCAATTAATGTAACTATTGTGTAAGGGATAACGACATATAATTACGCATACTACATTCGATGTATTCATTACTACATAAATTAACTTTTGAACTTTTTGTTCGATGGATTCATTACTACATAGATTAACTGTTGATCTCTTTACGTAGGAGTCAACACAATCAAATTTATATAGTAGGAGATAGTTATAAATAGATCCCAAAGTAAAAGTAAAAACATGATTTCATCAAGATATTAAATTATACTGTATGTAGTAACAGACTATAAAATCATAAAATTACTGTAGCATTCATTTTAAGGACTAAACTCTTAAAATTTTCTATTCTCAGTATCTCGTACATTAATGTGAATTTCAAGATCAATCGAGACGTCCTTATCGGCGATCTCTATGGTGTCGGTAGAGCTCTGGCCTTGTGTGTTAAGAGATAAAATTGATTATGAGCATCATGCAGGTGGAACTATCTATTGTAATATTTGTATAGTGAAAAGGATTATTGTGTAGAGTTGTTCGTCGTGTTTCTAATTGCTAAATGACACTAGAATCATGTATCGTGAATGATAAGATCATAATTTATAGTACGATAACAAATTAAAAATATCTTCAATATAATGTAACAAATGACAAACAAAAAAGTCATCAGTTTTTTATTTTATATTGTTTAATTGTACATATTACTCTAATTAAAGGTGCATTTTAGTTATATACTGTCCGTAAAACTTGAATTTCGAAAAATCATGATTTTTATTTTTTATTATTTTATTATTTTTATTTGAAAATACTATTATATACTAACTCAATTTTTTTGTTTTGGTTATGGTGAACTCAATATACTATCTCAATTGTCTTCGATTTACATCAAAATATTGCAGTGTTGTGCAAATTAAATTTTGTAAGATAAAATATATACCATTTGATATTTTTTATTTCTAATTTATACCATATATTATTAAAATCATGATTATTATAATTTTAAATATTAAAGTCTATATTTTTATTCAAAATTTTGCATTGAAAATATAAAACGATTTCTTTTTATGAAACAAGGATATAGTCGTAGAATGACACTCTTTGTAAAATAGAAAAATATATATATTACGTAGGAAAATAACATTGAGAAAAAATTATGTGTTCTACAAGATGAAATATATAAAATCGTATAAATATTTTTTTATTTGATTAGTTAGATCTCCAATACAAAAAAGTCATGTTTTGTAATAATGGAATCAAAATGGTAATACGTTTTAATATGGTTGAAATTCATTCTTGTTCACTTGACCATAAACGTTGTACTGTAATATATATATATATATATATATATATATTTCCTTTCTTTTCTATCCGCATCACTTTAGTTTGAACGCATCGTTATATATTACAGATTTTTGTTGTTGAAAATATCCTAATATATAACAGCTACTTGCCCGATTTAACTAAAATTAACTGTTTAAGTATTGCCGGCTACTTTTTTTTTTTTTTTTGAAACTTTTATTGCCAGCTACTTGCCTGAAGTTCAAAATGTTTGGAACCATTTCTTTGACTTGTTTTGACTTGTTTCCATCACATGGTCATTTAACAAACATTCGATTATGCAAAATTACAAACTATAGGTGACACAACGTTTGCCGAGGAGCAGACTGGATAGCCAATGGCCTCAGGGTAAAACTTTAATTTGAACAGTTCGGAGTTCATTCACTAACTTTTTGTCGTTGTTGTTACATGTATCAACACGTGAATATCCAACTAACCCCAATTCTATAGCAAATTAATGGGAAAACGACGTTTTATTAGCTATTTCGGTTTTGACAAAGAATATATATATATAAGAGGAATCCTAGGACAGAAATCAAAACTAGAACCAAAGTAAAAACATGATTTCATCAAGATATTAAATTATATGTAGTAACAGACTGTAAAATCATAAAATTACTTCTTTTTTTTTTTTTTGTCAACAAGCTCCATATATTAAATAATATTTGGCGAGTAAAAAACATCTCGAAAACGGGTACTCTCTACCAACTCGTTGAGATCTACATGGGAAAAGATATGGTTACGTGCTCGTGCCGCTTTTGCAAGGGCATCGGCACAGACATTACAAGAACGAGGAATATAAGCTAACTCAAAGGAAGTAAAATTTTATCTAAGTTCTGCGAAGTGATCTAGCTAAAACTGGAAAGCTGGTCAATCTATCGGATCGTCGATCATCGTCAATAGGTTTGAGCAGTCCGTCTCAAATCGTGCCCTAAATACACGTTTCTGAATAAGACAATCCATCGCCCAGAGAAGTCCTTCGAATTCTGCATGTAGAGCTGAGAGGCTTCTTTGGCATCCGTGCTTGCCGTTGTGTGTTTGCCCTGATTTGTCAGTGAGACACCATCCGAGACCGCTAGTGGACCCTTGTTTGCCCAAGATGCGCCCACTTGGTAGATCGGGATATGTGGATGCTCGGATCGGATAATATCTTCAATCTCGATAGTATTTCCTTCCTCTCCTTCGTCTTTTTCTATAGCCAATTTAG
>CAUYWE010000050.1:0-47060 GCA_963576765.1 Draba incana | reverse complement strand
TGGGCTTTTCAAACCATCAAGTGGGCTTTGTCAGTATCTGACCCAAGCTCGGCTGAAGGCAAGAAATTATTTCTAGACTGACCGCAAGCACTTTTGCTCCACTAGAAGGGAAGTCATCCTCAACCTGTCTCGTCCACTCTAGTGACTTTTTACTAAACCTTTGGTGACCAAAAAAGGGATATCGTCGCTTTCCGCATGTAAAGCTTCGGCCAAAATCAAGCCCCTTTCGTGTTTTCTGTGGTTTTCCCATGTTACAACTTTCGTACCAATTCAGTCGATCCGGAATGGATCGGTTGGTTGCTATACTGAGTCAGGGGAGAAAAAAGTGGAATCAACGGGAAGACTTCATTGCGATAATCAATCGTGCTCAACAGCAGGTCCATTAAGCCAGATAGGAAACAAAGAAATCATGGTGCGCAGTGACGGTTCATCTTTTTGACTTTCGTTGTAGCCCGTTCTTTACAACACTTGGAAAAAAGCTTGACTTAGCTCAATGTCCATTTATTTTCTTTATTGAATGCTGGCCGGAACTGACTGAATCTATCTTACCAGAGAATCAGTTGCTAGCCTGAATAGCCGTATTCAATGCCTTCTGTGCCGGGACAGTAGACTGACTTACCTGACTTCTCAATCACATAGTAGAGAAGAATGCTGCTATTCGGAGAATCTTGCAAGCGTACTTCAATCTCTCGTTGGTGCACACTCTGGTGAAGAAGTGAAATCATCTGCAGCAGCCAAATGATTCAATGAAGAATTTCATTTTAATTAAGTTTCTAAATGTTTAGTGTAAATCTAGTAAGCTTCTGAAGATGAAAACTTGATGAGCAAAAGTTTCATCAAAGATAAACAAGTACAAAGTGCAAAACTCTAGTTAAAAGTAAGTTCACCTTGGGTTGAGTAAGAAGCTCTTGAAACCACAAGGAAGAGTCTTTGTATTGGTGCAATTGTTGGCTAAGAAGAACATTTTTTTCTTTTTACATTTGTCACAAAGCTTAGGGCTTTGTTTGTCCAAAAACCGCAACACACAAAATGAACTATTTTTAGCGATTTGAAGTCTGCACAACATCCGGTTGTCACTTCTATAAAAGAGGTGTCTTAGACGTGTGAGAGAGAGAGAGTTTAGCACCACAAGTGATAAGATCAAAAGAATGGGTGAAAGAAAACTTGTAAAAGGCATATATAAGCTTTGGGAATAGCTTTCGGTGTGTGATTACATGAAGTAGTACAAAGTGAATCTTTAATTAGTGAAGGATTTGAGACGGTCACTTGTTAACTTCCTAGTAAACCCTATTCTGTTTTTTAGTGGATTCCAGGCAAGAGTCTCGGAGAGACGTAGGTAGTAACACTATGACACTGACACCCCTGAACTCTTTAAATCTTGTGTGTGACTTAATTCTCTATTTTCTCTGTTTTAAATGTGATATATATATATATATATATATATATATATATATATATATTAACTCAAATAGTTTGAAATCTTGGTTTGTTGGGAGTTTAAGCTCATAAATCAAGGGGGGTACAAATGAAAGTTAGTAATCCTAGCTTATAAGTCGTCCAATAAATTAACTAATTCCATGTGTCTCAACATGAAGCAAGCAATCATCTCAAGCTTTTGATTAGTAAAATGGAAATCATACATTCTTATTTCTTACTTAAAAGAGAATTCAATGTACATAGACATACCGGTTTTTGGTCTTCTAAACAAAAATCAACGACTAATGAGATGTAAAAAGGTCATCACCTAAAGAGGTTATCTAAACCAGTCTTTTAACCGGAAATCAACAACGACTATAAACCGGTATTTTCAAATAATAAAGTTGAGCAAAGAGGTCATCAACTAAAGCTGAGAAACTTGTCTAACTTTTTTTTTTTTTTTTTGGTCAAAGAAACTTGTCTAATTTAATCCCTTAATAAACTGTTATTCTCAAGTCTTACCATGGTTAGGTTTAGATAAACCCCACACTATAAAAGACTTTATACCCCACAGTGATTCTATCTTATAATTTCTCTTCAAAATATATTTTCTCTCCATAAGATGGATAATGTTCATCAAACACAAGAAGAACATCATCGAAGAATCAGATATGCTGTTTTCATTGCACTAGTAACTTGGGTCATGCTCATCGTTAAGTTCATGCTAAATCCGGGAACAAAGACGACGACTGGACACGTGGCGGTATATTGGGGATGGAAGTTGAGCAACTTAGTGTTTGCTTGTGGCGTGAGGGGAATGGTACTTATCGTGATGGTTCCGGTTTCGCATCCTGATTACTTGGAGAGGATACAAAGAGCTAATTAATCAAGTGGCCGGAAGATTTATGATCGCTTTTATTTTCTCGCAGTCTTGTTTGATATGTCTTATCTTGTTCCTCTGGACTAGCCCGGTTAGTCTTGTGACGGCTAATCCTCTGTTTTCTCTACGAACAATGTCATTTTAATTGTTTCTTATTTTGCTTTTTGCTTATTTGGTTTCTACACATGTTCTTTTAATACCAGATTACGGGATTCATCCATTCATATATGAAACCCTACATAAATCTTATTTTTAGCATATTTTTTCGTTGCTGAAAAATATAAAACCAATTGATTGATCGAAATAAACTTAGACGAACCAAAGGTTCTCTGTTTTCACAATCGGATATTTTTATGGGAAATTGCAAATAATAGCAACAAATTTGCAGAGAATGGCTATAAATATGAAGAAAATAGAAAGTTATATATTCGTGATATAATTAATAGTATTTTGCCTCTGAAGAATAACAAACTCAAAAGGGAGATTTGATTGTGCATGTATGCAACTAATAGAAGGACGAAATATATTTCATCTTTTTTTTCAGACTTCATTTTTCCCTCCAATCTCTGTTTGTGAATCATCCCATTATCTATGTAACAAAAAAATTATGTTTTTATATATTATTACAGTAAAAACTCTATAAATTAATAATATTGGGACCACGATATTTTATTAATTTATAGAGTTATTAATTAACTGAAAATGGAAACTTTCCATAATTTTTTTAAAATAATTTTAATTTTAATTTTTTTAATTCATATTATGCTATATTTTTATGAAATTAGTTTATTCACTTTGTTTGTTTATACTATATCAATTAATGATAGAGTTATAAACAAATTTCATTTCTAAGAAAAAAATAAACAACACTAAAATGATATATAAATATATTTTAGTCATGTTTATATAGCATATATTAATTTATGATATTATTGGGGCCATATATTTACATAGGATTTCTAAAAAAAAATATTATCTTATTATCTTATCGAATTGTGTTATATTTTACACCAGCCCGACTCGGGACCGGCCAAATTTATTAATTTAGAGAGTTTATTAATTTATCGAGTATTAATTTATAGAGTTTCTTTTTGTATTTTTCAAAGACAACACACAAAATATGGACCAAGTCGAAAATTGAAAGTAGAATAGCATATATGTTATGGGAAAAACATGGTTTATTAACTTTCAAATCATTATTACGTTTTAATTTTCTAATTTAGCGCTTCACATCAATTATTCCATCATTTATTCGACAAATTTCATATATTCAAATGTAGATTAATCCGGGTTGTCCATCTAATCGACCGTTTAGCATCTAGACATTGATTTTCTAACAACTAACCTATAATTGAAAGATCTTATATTTTGTGATAATATTGAATTTGGGACGTCCGATTTGTTCAAGATTAGTCTTTGGCTTTCTCCTCTTGGGAATTGGGATTCAAACTACATTTTTACATAATATGTTAGTCGGAAACCAGAAGTAAACTAAATATGTAACTAGAATTTTAATAAACCAAGCATATCACATGCATGTGGCATTGATAGTAAACTTGAAACACCCTCTTTAAAAACCAACATAAAACTTGTAAAGGCTATAGTAAAGTCAAATACTATGTTAGGAAACTATTTACACCAAAGTCAAGCTCATTAATATTTAGTGGTTAACCCCCATCCCTCTTAAACCACTACAAAATCAACAAATTTTCTGCTCAAAATTTTCTATTCCTTATTTCTTCACTAGTCGTTCTAAGTTAGAAATGGATGGTGATGGTTACAATCCTCCAGCATCTATCATTATGATGATAGCAACCATGATCATGTTCAACACTCTCAGACCAATTCTCATACCACCAACTCATCTTCTCAACGCAACAAATCCTGAAGCCGAATTTCGAGCTTTGGAACAAGTAGTACTCAAGAGTTTGTGGTTTTTCTGTCATATAGCGTTTGCGTTTGCTCTCGCGGCAACCTTAGCTCAGGTCGGGAAGCACTCAAGAGTCTCTCTCGAACTTGTGAAGGTCGCTCTTATTTGCATGTGGGTTTCCTTTAACTGCCTAGCAGTTCTAAGGCTTGAGTCCATCTCTTCATTGCTCTCTCGTTTCTTCAAGGAATGTTTGTTATGATAATTCTCTCTTTATTCTCTAGCGTTTTCATGGCGAATATCGTTGGATGATAATAATAATAACCATCAATCATATTTTATATAAGTGCATCAATAATATTTCAATTCTATCTTTTGATTTTCTGATGTAATTCACTCTATATATTGTCATTATAATGAATGCTAGTGTTGTTTCTTTGATTAGAAGTTTGTAACCTTAATTTCATGTACTATGGTTAGTTTTATTAAACTATGGTTTTATAGTTGATAACTTCATACTAAATAATTTCATGTAGACAAAAGAAAAAGAAAATGTAAGCCGTATTAAAGGTAAACCGAAATCAATTAAACCAAATATCGTCATGAGTCATCACCACTCGCTAACTTACGCCGTTCAGCTGAAAACGGTTATTATAAACCATGGTTCAAGGTTAAAATTTAACCATGGTTAAGTTAGTTAAACCTTCATGTTCATAATAAGTAAACCCTCACTCATTTTCTCCTTCTCCTTTCAATGATTCTGATTTTATCGTTTTTCGAAAATCTCCATTGTTCCTGCAAGTTTCGATCTCCATGGCTAATGGTGAAGTACGTGATGAGGATGAGTTTCGCCGATTAACCAATCGTTTCTTCGCGGCGGTTTCGCTGGAGATTCTGACCGGAATATCAAAACGTCAAGCTGGGTTGGACCATCGTTCGTCAGATCCAAGATGGGGATTCTGTTTGGCTTCGGAGTTTAATTTGTTCGCGCACTTGTGCTCTGTTATTGTGGTTTGTAGAATCCTTTTTGCTCCTCCGGTGGTTGGGGAAAGGCTGCGGTATCTAAGACGTGACTGCGACGCACAATTGTTGCTTGGTTTTTTCTTTTTAGTGATCTCTCTCGCTTTCGTAGCTTATATGCGTTGGTGAGTGTCCAGAATCGTCCTTGAATTTAATCGCTCTCGTTTGTTTTTTGTTTTGTTTTTGTTTTGGTTCTTTGATTTGAACATTGAGTTTTTGATATCGGACGTTTATCTGTTTGTTTCTTTGGTTTATACGTTAAATAAATTATCAATAACAGTTTTTAGATATGTCGAGTTTTATCTTTCTTAATATTGGTCTTAGTAATACTGTATTTAGCTCATAATCGCATTTGAGAAAATACCCATTATTGAGGTTTATGAAAAAGACGAAATTGCCCTTGTAACTATTAGTGTAGAATGTTGATGAGACAACTCTCTCTACTATATATTGAAACATGTAAATGGCATCAAATGTATCAAAGTCTTATTGCGGAAATGAAAGAAGATTAAGATATGGAATCTGTGTATGTGTAGTTTGTATTTCATAAGATACGGTACAGGTTTATTACATTGCGTAATGCTCTTGAGAATTGATTTATATAAGCAAAATTTCATGATATATATAGGTTTGCATGTATTTCATAAGATGTGGTATTTAGAACAATACCAAACTTTTCATGAACCATCCAAGTATTCTTTTTGTTTTTTTATTTACTGACTGTATGACCAGTTTATTTCACAAACAAACCAAATGACCCTTTAGGCCAAAAAAAAAAAAAACAAATGACCCAAGTGTTACAGTGGTCTTTGACCATATAGAAAGACTACTTTAATAACCAAAATATAAACTGTTGCAAAGGCTTTCCTTCTTCAACCACATCAGTAATTTCTTCTTCAAACAACTTTTGTTTTTAGTGAAGCTTAAAGGTGAAGTGAATAATGCCTTTGCTGGGATAAGGTTGAGCTGGGCTTTATGGGCTTCACCGTAGCTGCATCTGTTGAGGCCTTTTCTCTGTTTAAAACCAAAGACTCTGTATTGTTCTGAGTCTTAGCTTCTTCTCCATTATCTATCTTAACACATGAGTGATGAGTCATCAGACTTGTCTAACTTACGCCATTAAGCTGAATAAACGGTTATTATAAAACCATGGTTAAAATTTAACCATGATTAAGTTAGTTAAACCTGATGCTCATAATAAGTTAAAAACAAGAAAACTTCTCACTCTAAAACCCCAAACGATTTTCTCTCGCTTTCCAAGATTCTGATTTTTTTTTCCTTTCTTTCTCTCTCGCCATGGTTAATGAAGCTCGTGAGAAACGGAGAGAGTTTCGTCGGCTAAGATACCATAACTGGGTGGCAGTTTTGCTCCATTTGCTCACCCGAATCTGCAAAACGCAAGCTGGGTTGGATCATTGTTCATCAGATCCGAGATGGGCATTTTCTTTAGCATCTGAGTTCAACTTGTTCGCGGAAGTCTTGGCTTTGTTGGTGATTTTAAAATTTTGTTAAGCTTTTGTTAACAGAAAATGTAACAACTTTATTGATTATCCAAGAATTACAAAATCGTTTTTACTGAGATGCCAAAGAATGGATCCCGAACAAATGAATACAGAGACTCCTTTTATACTAGAGACTCTTGACTTTCTTCTAACTACTTTGACTCTTAACAACTATAACAGTCTCCAACTAACTCCCTCTACTCTTCTAACTTCCTCCTCTTCTCTTCACTCCCTCTTCCTCCTTTGCCTGAAATATGCTTTTAGAGGCTTATCAAATTCCTTCTTGCTCCGGTGTTCGTTCAAAAGATGCGGAAGATACGAAAAGCTTCCGATGTATACCTTGTGCTCGGTTTTATATGTCTATCGGTCTCACTCTGTTTCTCGGCTTATCTTCGTTGCTTCTCCGTCTGATAAGATCGTGAGTCTCTAGAAACTTCTTGGATCTGTTTTTTCGTCTTTCTTTGTTTGAACATGAGTTATTGATATTGGATATGCTCGTAACAGTTTCACAGTTTTATCTTTCTTGATGAATCATTTAGCTCATAACCGCATTTAATTAAGATTATTGAAAACTCTTATGACATGTGTTGCATATAGATGATGATATATAGTTTCTGGAATTGTATGTAGGAAAACAAAATAGGTGTGGGAAATTTAGTTTTATGTTGCAGAATCATGAAAAGCTGATTTTTCTTTTGCGGAATCATACACACGGAATGTATAAACCCAACTTGAAACAAGTTTGTGAATCAAAGACTTGTTCTAAAAACGTATGAAGATTAGGGATTATGGATTGCAGCCAAAACGCCTAGGACTGAAGAATACCCATGTCCCTAATGCCTAGGATTATGGATTGGCCCACTGAGTTCACAATTTTTTTTAACCTTACTCGAGTACGCTAACAATTTTAGAAAAGTGATAAAGTGTTTATCAAAGATAATTGTATACTTTTTTTTTGGGTGATATACAGTTATAATTTCTCCTTTTTATGTCTTATTAATCAATAATTCGAAAAATACTAGTATCATTTTCATGATTACTAAACTATATATGCATAATGCCTAGGATTTGAAGAAAAATGTTGAATTTCAAACTTTGGTTTCCATTAATGCTCTTGAGAATTGATTGCTTATATAAGCAAACTAAAAATGCAAATTAGGAGGGGTTATTGTATTAGGGATTTTAATATATTTTAAAATGAAAGTAAAATCAGTGTTATTCAATTGTGTATTCAATAGAAATACATCAAAATTCCTTGTTATTGGATTATGTATTTATTTGGTGTATTCTAAAATAAAATAAAATCTCTTGTTATTCAATTTATCATTCATTTTAAGGGATTTTGATTCTAATAGATTTTAATACATTTTGTCTTGCAAAATCTGAAGAACATAATACGGCACTTTTCCTTCTTCTTTTGATGGATTCAGACAAAACATTATAATCCTTCTTCGTTTCGATTGACTTGTGCCTATTAAATTTTTATTTCCTTCGATTCCAATTTAAACAGTTTTATTTTTGTTGAGAACAATTTCCTCCACCACAAAAAAAAAAAACAAGTTTGCTTATTGCTCCACAGTGTCTTCCTTCTCCGTTTCTCATTTTACTTCATCTTCTTCTTCTCTCTGACTTCCACCATCAATGGCAAGAGTTACCTTGAGACCTGGAAATCGTTTTTTCTCCTCTTCCACCATGCACACACACTCAATCCTTCCTCTCTCTCGCTACACCACTCGCTTCTTCCCTCACCATCACTCGTTTCTTAAATCAAGGGGTTTTTTTTTTTTTGGTCACGTAAATCAAGGGTTTGTTGTTCTGTTTCTTGATCAACAATGAAGATTGTTTTTCAATAATGTTTTGCTATTATTTACGTTTTTAATATATGGAACTAACAACCAACTACTAATTTAGAGGAATCTTTTACGTGCATGCGGTTATTTAAGGAGGAGTTATTGATTTTTGTACCAATATAATTCAACAAAATCTAACAAAATCCTTTAAAATACATATACAATAAAATACATCAAAATACCAATTTAATGTGAGGAATCCATCAAAATACAATAGAATACTCTCAAATATAAATCCAACAAAATACTTAAAAATCCCTAATCCAATAACCCCTCCTTAATGGGTCATATAATGCAAGGTTTTATGATCTATAATAGTATATAGGTTTGTATTTCATAATCTGCCATAGTTAGAACGAAACTAAACATTTAATTCACGAACTAACCAAGTATTCTTTTTTTTTTTTATTTACTCCTCTGTATATATGACAAGTTTACACAACTAGCTAGACAAACCAAATGACCCAAAGTGTAACAATGGTCTACTGAAATCATTGACCATAGAGAGGCCACTTTAATAACCAAAATATAAACTGATTGCAAAGGCTTTTCTTCTTCAAGCACAGCAGTAGATACTCTTTATAGAATTGGTCTAAAATTTCAAATATTTTGTTCTCAAAAAACAATGGGGAAAAATGGGTTTTATTTCTTAACCATGCATGGTTAAGCCAAAAACGGTTATTATAAAACCATGGTTGAAATTGTTTTATTTTTTAAATTTAACTATGGTTAGGTCGTGGTTGAAATTTAACTATGGTTAGGTCATGCTCACAATAAGTTAAAACCCTCCTCTCTCACTCACACCAAAACCCAAACAGATTTTTCTCTCCCTTTCCACGATTCCGATGTTTTTCCTCTACTTCTCAATCTTTTTTTTCGTTTTAATATTCCTTAAAGTTTCCACCGCCATGGATGATGAAGCTGTTGAGCAACGAAAGGAGCTTCGTCGACTAGCCTCTCGTTACGTGGCGGCAGTTTCCCTCCAGATTTTCAACGAAATATGCAAAAGACAAGCTGGTCTTCACCACCGTCGATCAGATCCAAAGATGGTACACGTGGCGTTAATTTTGGCATCTGAGTGCAATTTGTTCGTTAATTATGGTATAATGGTGATTATGAATGTCCCTTTTGCTCCCTTGTTTGTGGAAAGGATGCGGAAGATACGAGAAGATTCCGATCTATACCTCGTGCTTGGCTATTTCTTCTTCGCCGTCTCACTCTGCTTGGTTGCTTATCTTTGCTGGTTCGTCGATGGATAAGATATTGTCAGTCCAAAAATTTGATGGATCTAATAATATTATCGCTGCCTTTTGTTTTTTTTTGTTTGTTTCTTTGGGTTTGAACATGAGTTTTTGGTATTGGAGCTTTTTGTTTATGTGGTTTGAGAATAAATGTATGCTTGGTCGTAACAGTTTCAAATATATGGAGTTTTTGTTTTTCTTAATGAATTATATATAGCTAATTGCCTCATAATCGCTTTTTAAGAAAAGACCCATTTTTAAGATATGAAATTGGATTTGTATGTACTAAAAAAAAAAAAGAAATCGGTGTGGGTATTGTAGTTTTATGTTCACGCATAGACACGGAATGTATAAACCTATCTCTGAGTAATCTTATTCGGATCATGTTGCATTTTGAGAATAACTGCATTGAAATCGTCCATGATTTTTATTTTGCATCTTTGAGTTTTTAATATCGGAGTAGAAGAATCGGCGTTTATATTTTTGTTATTTGGTTTGAACATAAATTAAATGCTCATTAATTACAGTTTTTAGATAAGTAGGAGTATATCAAGTTTTCTCTTTCTTAATGATCAAATAACTCATAATCCCTTTTTAAGGTTATTGAAAACACTTATGACGTATGCGTTGCCATTTCCTCATTACTGATCCTCAGTCAGTCGGAGGATGTGTGAGAATACGAAATTGCCCTTGCAACAATTGGTGTAGATGAGACAACTCTCTACTATGAAAATGGCATCAAATGTATCTTATTGCGAAAATGAAAGAAGATTAGGAAATGTAATCTGTCCTTCTCTGTGCACGTAGTTTGTTGTGGCAATAGATTCAGACTGTTACATATACCAGAATATGCTCAATGTAGATGCAAAATGTCATGGTGGAGCATGAAAAAAGTGGGAAAATGAGTAAGAGGAGTGAGTACATAATTAAAACATGAGTTTTGATAGAACATTTCTGTTTGTTTCGTCTTTGAAGAAAATTGCCCTAGCTAGATGAGATAACTATATACTGCTTAGACTAGAAATCCCATCTTGAAAAATGTATGTAAATGGCAACAAATGTATCAAAGTCTTATTGCGAAAATGGAAGAAGATTAGGCTATTGAGAATTGGTTTTATTTAAGCAAATCAATGGGTTAAATCTATTAAAGGTTTTATTAAATTTTTTTTTTTTTATTTGTACTTGATCCAATGGGTTACAATGGTCTATTGAAGTCACCATGCAAAACTCTTGACGCGGGTAACAAACCCGATAGCTCAGAAGCATGTTCTTTAGTCTCAGTGAAAATAATGGTACTGCCCCCACTGAATTATGGAAGAACCAGAATTGGATAAGAGACTAAAATATTAAAAACTACAGAGAAATGTGTATAGAGATAAATGGAAGTACTAAACAATACCTGCTATAGCAACTGATAATATCAGGAATCAATCGAGACATAGCTTGCCTACTACAGGGTAGAGCAATGTGTCTAACACTATTACTAGCCTTCATTTTATCATTACCAACAAGATCAATAAGCTTCCTTTCTGGTTTAAGAAACTTAGCAGCAATCTGGTAGTACCAACAAAGATGTCAGGTATATATATATAGAACTGAAACAAAAGCTTAGATCATGAAATCTATTGTAAAAAATACTCCATTACATACCCAAAATAAGTTCAACTTCCTCAACAAAACCCATTCTCAACATTTCATCAGCTTCATCAAGAACACGGAATTGTAGATAAGTCAAGTCAAGGCGTGACTTTTCAATATGATCCTGAAATGAAACAATATATGGTCAAGAGTGTACACAAATAACAAACAAAAAAGAAACTCGGAATGAATTTGAGTTATGAAAAAGAGCAAGAGACATACCTTGATACAACCAGGGGTCCCAACTACAATATCAACACCTCTCCTTAATTTATCCTCCTGAGGTCTAAAAGCATCACCTCCATAGATACAGCAAGAACTTAACCCAACTGCTCCACCGTATGCTTCAAAGTCAGCAAACACCTACAAAACAACATCGTACCATTCATTAGTAAAACCTAAACATTGATCAATGATTCCAATATAGGCAACACAAAAGCCAATGTTTTACCCTGCAACACCACATATGATTCAGTAAAGCCTCTAACTTTAAACATTTCAACTCCACACAAACTAATAAGATTCTAAGTAAGTAAGTAAGCTAGTAGTAACTAATGATTATAACTTTCAGAATCAAAATCCATCACACACTAAACAATTCCAATACAGAGACCAACGCATCATAAAACCCAGATTGAAGAATCAAACAGTGACCAATACCTGACCAGTACGAGCACGTCCAACTAAATCAGCACCATCGAGACCCATATCAAACGTCTGAGCATGAATCGGGAAAAGAGCTTCGATACCTTTCTTCTTCAATTCGTCCCTCAACGGAGCAGAAATCCGAAACTTCGAAACGAAATTAGGGTTATCGACTACGACATCTTCAGCACCCACCTTCACCTTCTTACTCTTCTTCTCCGACTTGGAACTCTCCGGATCGACTAACTCAGAGCTTGAATCGCTCTTCGGTTCGTCATCCAACTCTGCAGCCTTACGCTTCTTCTCCTTCTTCTTCTCAGAAGATTCATCACCATCGGAATCGGAGAGTTTCAGCTTCGATTCCTTCTTCGATTTCTTAGATTCAAGCTCTGGGGTTGTTAATTCCAAGGCTATCTTCTTCTTCATCTTCTTCTCCTCTTTTTTTGTCAGACATTGCTAATGAAGATGAGAGAGAGAGAGAGTTCGACCCTTTTTCTTTTTTAATTATTTTTTTCCAAAATAAACACCACAATTCTGACACATGTCTAGTGTCTTAGCTGAAGATCAGATTTTTTAAACATCCCCAATTGGATCCGAATCCTACTTTGAAAGCCCATTTCTGATTTTTTTTTTTTCCACATCATCAAATTTTTTCTCTAAGACCCATCTTAGACTCTTTGATGGAGATACTCTTATTCTTCAAGCACAGCAGTAGATAGTAGATACCCTTTATAGAATAGAGTAAATTGACTACGTCTAAAAATTCAAAACAAAACAGAATGGATCAAAAAAGGCTTTTTTTTTTTTTGAAACATAGAAAGGCTTATTTCATACACTCCTTCCTCTTAATTTGGTTGAAGAGGTCATCAGTAGAAGCTGAGAAACTTGTATAACTTAATCACTTGGAAAACTGTTATTTTGTGTGATTAAATCCGAAACTGTTACTCTCTCCGATCTTATTTGATTGATGTTTTAGAAAAAAAAATTGTTTCTAAAAGATTGATTTTCTCTATTTTCTATGCATTTTTTATGAAACAATAATGACAAATTGTAAATTTCAATGCATATTAATTGGTTTTATTGAAATACTATTGGTTTAGAGTTATGGAAAATTGCTTAGTGCTAAAAATAAAACATTTATAACTAAGCATTTATGTGTTTTCTTAATAGAAGTGAAAACTCTAGAACATCAAACAATACAAAACGGAGGGAGTAGTATTTTGTGTGATTATATAAAATCTCAGTGAATAATTGAATATTAATCCAAGCCGATATTTTAGTGAATGGGTGATTAATGTCGATGATAAATTGACCCAACATGAATAAAATTTCGAGGAACGAATTCGTTTAACCAAAGCATCGATTTTTCCGTGACCAAGTGTTCAGAGTACGGTACCTACGTCCAGGTCATTACTCATGACCGTTTAGCTGACAACGGTTAAAAGTTAAAACCATGGCCTATGGTTAAAATTTAACCATGGGTTAGGTTAGACTTCATACTCAAAATAAGGAGAAAAAAAAACCAACGGAATTTCTCTCTCTTTCCACGATTCTGATTTTTTCTTTCTCTATGAATCTTCATTTCAACTTCATTTTGTCTCCTGCAAGTTTCAATCGCCATGGATGAAGAAGCTCGTCAGGGACGAGAAGAGCTCAAATAAGAAATGACTTTCTAGTAGGTCATTCATTTTAAAATCGCTCTAGTTAAACACGTTTAACATTGAAATTTTATCAAGATGCGTCATGAAAAAAATAAATGCATTTTAGTGATATAGGTAGCAAAATTAATTCTCTAAATGTCTCCACATACACCAAAATTTTCCACAAATTGACGTATTACAAGCACCCGACTTATTTGAGTTCATTGAGTACCAAGATAGCCACTTTTGCGATGAATGTGAAATCACATGTCTCCATGCTCATATGAGTTCTAATCTTATTCCACTTGTAAAGTCTCGACTACCACCGTTTTCAGGATTCCTATTGGAGATATCTTGGGGAGCAAGACGTGTAACTTGCGGACCAAGTATTGTCGGCATCAAAGCCCGTCTATGAAGTGAAGCCCGTGAAGCCTGAATGGAAGAAGTCTCTAGATCTTTATATTATTAGCATATTTCCAATATGTGTTTAGGAAAGTTTCCATTATGTAGTGTTAACAATATGTTAATGTTAATCACTATATATATGTGTCCTATGATCTTGTATGAAACAACCCAATACAATATTCTATTCTATAATATTTGACATGGTATCAGAGCAATCGATTCTTGTGGATCGAAATTAAAGCTTCCGCATTATAAGTTGTGATCAAAAGGAGGTCATGGAGATGATGGCCAACGTTGAAGAAGACACGGACGATGCCGACGATGAAGATGACGTGATCGTTGAGTTACAAATTCTTTATTAGTTTCCTTTTTTCTATAAGTTGGTTTTTGGATATTCTATTTTATATTTTATAAGTAATACGTAGACTTTGATTAAGGTATTTTATATTAGGTTTTGGTTTTGGGTTTTGGGTTTGATACAAGAGTTGCCGAGTGATTTCTAAGAGTTTGTGAGTTTGTGGCTTTCACGGGTATATTAGTTTTATTGTTATGAGATTTATTCTTAAGTTTACAATATTCTATTCTATAATATTTGACAATTCCACACCTTTCTCAGATCGTGGTTTTAGCCTCTTCTAGTAACTAGTATGCTACTCTGATAGACTCGAAAGACGTGTTTAGTGAGCATGCATATTAGCACGAGAATTTCCCCCTGTATTAGTTCTCACTCAAACATTAATAAAAATGACTTTAATATAGGTCACCCATCCCGACATCAAGATTAAATACATTTATAACTTTAAAGTTTTATAAGGATGTGTTACAATATATATACTTTAATGACATAGAGTACCAAATTAATTAAATCTTTGTTCACATACCCCACAAGTTTCCACAAATCATGGTATTATAGAAAGATTGTTTTCCATTTTCTACTGTATCCTTTATGAAATGGAACTATTCTGACCCAAAAAGGACAAAAAAGTATAACATATGTATAATCTGAGGAATATTATATACTTATATGAATTATTCTTATAGATGATCTAGTTGACTAATTCTTGAATGGTTCCTAGTTTATCATGCATGCAATACATGCAACATATTTCGTAGGTTTTGTTTTCCTAATACAGGTCGCAAATGTCGTAATATCGTCTTTTCCCAGAACGAACTATGAGGTGGTCGTTGTTTGAATATCAGAATAAAACTCCATCCCGTTTTCATTTTCCGGCATGGCAACCTTCTGATCATCGTGAATCACTTGCTTCTCGGGACATTCCAAACTCTCCCGAAAGCTTTCCGGCGGGTGTTCTGCTCCGACGAGAGTTATTCTGATCTCACATTCTTTTTTTTATGTTGGTTACGGCCGAGCCTCTGCATTTGTTCATGGTTTCATCTCACGATATGGCGTTAACGACACTCTCTCAGTTCTCCAGGACGACCGCTCCGGCGCAGTCAATCCCTCTACTTCCACCAGAGCTGCTGGATCCACCGAGTCTGTCCTTGACACTGTCATGTTTGCTCACCGCCTCCAAGATCCTTCTCCATCTGCTCACTCCATCAACCTCTCTAGATTTGAACGGCACCAGATCTAGAGGCTCCTCGGATCCATCGGCGGCAACCCCATCTCTGTCGATGTGTTCCTCTCCCCGTTTCCAACCTTGCTGAAACTCATTCTCAACATTATCCTTATATGGGCCTGGCTCAATTCGAATTTTGAGTTTTATAGCCCATTAAAATCTTACTTTTATGATCCATCTTTAAACATAATAAGCTAAATTCCGTGGATGATTTCCTCGATCTCTTTGAGAATGGTCGCTTCTTCTTCCCTCTCTTCGAAAATGGTCGCTTCTTCTTCCCTCTCTTCGAGATGGGTCGTAACTTGTTCACTCTCTTTGAGAGTGGTAATATTCTCGAGCTATGCGCTCGGACATTTAAGAATTTCCTCACTTTCTTGTTTTCTCATGCAGCAGTTTGTTCGCGACTAGAAAAAGCAACCGCTTTCATCTCGGCGATCACCAAAGGTAGGGGTTCAATTTCAACGTCACTTTGGAAGTTCCAAGTAACTAATCCTATAGTCTCATGCTTAGCCGTAAAGACGATCTTGACACATTTGAGGCCTTCCTCGGATCCGATGTCCATCTTTCGCGATGATGGTACGTTGTATTGCGTTTAGTTTATATTATGGAACTCTAAGAGAATGTTTAATTTCTTCTCTTTATCTGATTCAAGTTTAAGTAATGAAAAAAATATGTTGAAAAAAAAAATATACATACATGTCACAAATACTTTAAGGGACACCTTTATGTCTTTGATTGGAAATAGATTTTTGTAACATTATTATAGGATATGAAACAACCAAGCTTTTTTTTTTAATTGACTCGGATTATTATTTCTATAAATAATAATCTTCAAAGTGAAATACACAAATTCAACATACCAACGAAAAATTACACATAAACAACCAAACCAACAAATTATCCTTTTAAAATCATAAACCATTTAAAACAATATTCCAATCAACCATTATCCCAAAATATCAATTTCATAATAATCTAGCAACCTAAACACCAGGTTCTAGATTCTAACACATAATAAAATAAGCTAGAGCTCCTAATCATCCTCTCATCCCAACCATGATTCCACGATCACATTTTATATTTACCTGTATCACATGGGAAAAAGAGATGCGTAAGTATTTCATAAATACTTAGTGAGACGATCATTCCATCAACGACTATACACACATGTAAATGAATATCATAATTCCACGCACAACAATCACCATTCATTATCAAACAACAAACAATCAAACGACATAGACTTGTGTCGATCGACACCCTCTTGGTGTCGATCGACACCGACTGCATGAACAATAGAATTCGAGTCTCTCCTCTCTTGGCTCGAATATGTGTTGCAACCATCGATCACTGCATCCAAATATACCAAAAACCATTCCGATAACACGAAATTCCCAAATAAAACAAGTATCAATCATCAACTCAATCCATAAACACAATCAAACGAGCAATCATCACATTCATTCCCCAGATTAGCCATGGTCGCGCACTCACCTTGGGTTTTGGATTGAATAAACACGAGAACAAAGAAAAACGAGAGAATCAGAGACTTCTAACACCAAAGATCAACAATTCTCACAAAAATCTCTTTCTTTCTAATCTTTCTCCCAAAAACTTTATTTTCACTAAAAATTTGGCTGCTCAGCGTTATATTCCCGTACCTAGGGTTCTGCACCCATAACCATGACCAAACCGGCCAATAAAATCAAACCAACCAGGGTCAAAATAAGCTGTGTCGATCGGCACACGTACCAAATTCACATAATTTGGTTCGCAGGCGTTACAGGATATATGGTTACAAAGTTAAAAAAAACAAAAAGATTGACATATGTGTGTTTGTGTGAGATAAGATTTTCAATATTAACACTTTAAAAGGCCAAAACAATGTATCATAACTATTTTCTCAAAAAAGAAACAGTGTAACATATATAACTAAATTGTCCTGAAGTAATTTGATTTATTTACCCCAAAAGAAAGAAACAAGAAACAGGCTAACAGATAACTATAAATAACTTATAACTATTGATTAAACTATAAGTACTAAAGAAACCCAACATTCCCCCCAAATTATTATTTTTTTAAATAAGCAAACACACGCAAAAACTCCAATCAATTTTAACATTCTCAAGTTTGTCACAATTCTTATATTATGGCGGTTCAATTGTTGAAGAAGATATGCAGTATCTTGACGATCGTGGGCTTTCTCATGATGATGTTTTCGGCACAAATTTCTCATTCAAGAACAGAAGTTGCATGTGTTAAAAACTGTGTCCCAAACCAGTGCATGAAAGTCGCAAAAAATGGAACTCCCGTCATATGTGAGAACCTCTGTAAAAAATTATGTCTTGAAAACCTAATTGGTTTGGATTACGTAGTCCCTGGACGTGGCGAAGGCCATGTAAGAAAATTATGTAGATATTTTGGTTTGATATGCGACTAATTTGCAAAAAATTCACATTGTCGTTTTTTCTATAAAAACAAAAATATTTATGATGTTTCATATCATTTGTATTAGTCATCGATGGAAATACAGTGTCTCTATCATTTATCCTCTAAAATAAATATCATCTACTTTATCAGTATTGAAGAGCCTTATACTTGTCTCTTTGTCCTTGTGCATGAAAATATGATTATATATCTGGTTAAATGTGAGCTTCTACCAATGCCCTTGTTCTAGAATGAGATACGAAGATATAATCATGGCTTGTTTTATGAGCTGGCTGCAAACCTTAACGAGTCTTCACCTCTTTGGCTTCGTCTTATTGCAGCACATGTGATATTTTACTCCATATGATCCATGTTATATTCTCAAATGTGGCATTTTAGAGAATTTCCCAATAATAAGACCCTAAAGTGCACAAATAAATTATGATTATTTTATGTTTATTTATTTCTTCTTTTAGTTTCAGATTCAATACATTATTATGCGGTGTAGACTGTAGTTCAAAACTTATAATTTGCACAATGTTTTGGCGAACTACTATAGTAACACCATGGAGGAATATAAAGATGTTATATTAATATTACATTGTATATAATTGTTTATGAATTTTTCTTATTTAACTTATAAAAAAATTGAGACGAGTCATGAAACAAAGACACAACTTTACGTTTCGTTTATTTTTTGTTGACTCGTTCAGTTCTAACGTGAAAAGTTATAGATTTAAAGGAGTGGACGTAACTGTGACACCTCGGTTTCAGAGCATATATGGTATATGCGGTATATGCAGAGAGGCTTAAAAGAATTGATTTGGCTACATATATCACTAAAGTGCACTTATCTTTTCGGTCACCGGTCTTAAGAGAACTCCAGAGTTAAGCATGCTTAAGATGGAGTAGTTTCAGGATGGGTGACCTACTGGGAAGAGATTTTCAGTATCGTTTGAGTGAGGTCAAAACACGAGAAAAGATCAAGTGGTGATTTGCAGGGTCAGTAAACATGACTTCCGAACCTCCCGGACTAACGCACCGACCGTCTAACATGGGTGGGCCCATGGGCCGAGAGTGGACGTGGGGCCCATTGGGAGATGAGGATTTCTCTCGAGGGGATGAAGATTTCTCCTACGACGGCGGTCGGGGTGTTACAAGTGGTATCAAAGCGAACTCTAACATATGTGAAGAGTCAGATTGTCGGGGTAACGATTTTGGTATGCGCAACGAGGACGTTGCGATCTGTTAGTGGGGGTGATTGTGACACCCCGGTTTCAGAGCATATATGGTATATGCGGTATATGCAGAGAGGCTTAAAAGAATTGATTTGGCTACCTATATCACTAAAGTGCACTTATCTTTTCGGTCACCGGTCTTGAGAAAACTCCAGAGTTAAGCGTGCTTAAGCTGGAGTAGTTTCAGGATAGGTGATCTACTGGGAAGTGATTTTCAGTATCGTGTGAGTGAGGTCAAAACACGATAAAAGATCGCGTGGTGATTTGCAGAGTCAGTAAACATGACTTCCGAGCACCCGGACTAACGCACCGACCGTCTAACATGGGTGGGCCCATGGGCCGAGAGTGGACGTGGGGCCCATTGGGAGATGAGGATTTCTCTCGAGGGGATGAGAATTTCTCCTACGACGGCGGTCGGGGCGTTACAGTAACTATATCCAAAGGAATTAAAATATGGGTATCCAGAATGTATCAGATTCAAAGTAAACGGATAAGCTTAATGATTTGAGTTTATTTGGCGTACCAACTAGTTCCGTTTATTGTGTTTGATTTATTGTATTTGTATGATGGCTAGAACCGGTTTGATCTTCACTGCGTAGAAAGCCAGTTACTCTATGTTTTGTTTGATATATCATGGTTTTTACCTATTTTAGACCATGATATAAGTCCTTTTATATAGAGTCTTTGTAGTGTTTTGTTGGTGTTTTAGAGTCTTTTCAGGTACTAAGACGTTTGGAGCATAAAAGAGGTTTACTGGAAGTTTTGGAGCATTGCGGAAAGAAGAATCAAAGATGCGAAATTCGGATTGAAGTTTTATAGGCTATGTCGAGCGACACCACCATTCCTGTCGCTCGACACAAAGATTTTAAAGAGGTGTCGATCGACACCACTATCAGTGTCGATCGACACCACTATCAGTGTCGATCGACACCCATGTCGCAGAAGCCAAAAGCCCAATTTCGAAGATTTCTGTTTTTGCCGATAAATTCCAAATGTTTACTTTTATGTTTCCAGTCGGTTTTGTAACCTTATAAATACGTTTTTACAGCCATTGTTTAGGCTTATGCTTTATTTTACTGAGTTTAAGAGATATCTTCAATTAATATAATGGTTTCTTCTTTGATTATGTCTGAGTAGTTTCCTTTGTTAGGTTTAGGGATTTTCAAAGGTGTTTGATGAATTGCTAGTTTTAATTGCATTAATAGGATAATATCATTAGAAGTTCTTCATCTTGACTTGTGTTTATTGCTGATTTTAGCCTCGCAAACTGAAATCGTTCTTGCATAGCTCAGGTCGGAGCAACGCGTCATCGGACGTTCAACAGGTAGTCTCACGATCGGGCACTCATGCCCGTAAGTTGTCATTGTATACCCCCCCCCCCCGGGTCGGAAGTCGGCAGGGAGGGAGGACACTGGGCGGGATCTATCAGCAGCGAATTCCCCGTAAAGATAGAGGCACCTATAAAAAAGATACTCCGAAGGATTTGGGATCGAGGTATCATTAGCCCAAAAAGACCCTGGCCAATCCACGTGGCCTGCGAATAAGTCCTCCTTGCTTATAGCCGGAGAAGGTATTTCGAAAAGTGCTCTTTCTGGAGCAGAGGGCAAAGACGAAGTTATGTCACTTTTGTCTTTTGGCTTTCTTGGATTCGTTTCCCTATTAATTCCATTCCATTTTGGATGGGCTTTTCAAACCATCAAGTGGGCTTTGTCAGTATCTGACCCAAGCTCGGCTGAAGGCAAGAAATTATTTCTAGACTGACCGCAAGCACTTTTGCTCCACTAGAAGGGAAGTCATCCTCAACCTGTCTCGTCCACTCTAGTGACTTTTTACTAAACCTTTGGTGACCAAAAAAGGGATATCGTCGCTTTCCGCATGTAAAGCTTCGGCCAAAATCAAGCCCCTTTCGTGTTTTCTGTGGTTTTCCCATGTTACAACTTTCGTACCAATTCAGTCGATCCGGAATGGATCGGTTGGTTGCTATACTGAGTCAGGGGAGAAAAAAGTGGAATCAACGGGAAGACTTCATTGCGATAATCAATCGTGCTCAACAGCAGGTCCATTAAGCCAGATAGGAAACAAAGAAATCATGGTGCGCAGTGACGGTTCATCTTTTTGACTTTCGTTGTAGCCCGTTCTTTACAACACTTGGAAAAAAGCTTGACTTAGCTCAATGTCCATTTATTTTCTTTATTGAATGCTGGCCGGAACTGACTGAATCTATCTTACCAGAGAATCAGTTGCTAGCCTGAATAGCCGTATTCAATGCCTTCTGTGCCGGGACAGTAGACTGACTTACCTGACTTCTCAATCACATAGTAGAGAAGAATGCTGCTATTCGGAGAATCTTGCAAGCGTACTTCAATCTCTCGTTGGTGCACACTCTGGTGAAGAAGTGAAATCATCTGCAGCAGCCAAATAGATTAGGAACCATCAGACTGATCAATCCCTAGTTAAAGCTCGTCTTTTTTGAGCCCAGATAAGAGATAGGAAGTCAGCCGGTGGCACCTCTAAGATGCCTCTAAAGTTCCCATTAGGGTCTTTTACTTTTGCGGTCACCCCATTGATCTGAATGCTCGGCCCCCTCTTGCCGTTGTACACCGAAATAGAGAGGGCCGACTCTTTAGGGGCCAGTTCAACTGCTTATTCCTTTCGAAAGTGGTTTACATGGGGCTGGTAGGTCTCTGATTGTGACCCCCGGAGGAACCATGGCTCTAAATAGCAAGACTCGGTTTTGTTCCTACGCGGTACTCGGTAATGATGTTGTCATTGCCGATCAGGAAGTCGCCAAAGTCTATGAATCTTGGGTGGATTGGGGGTCAAAATAAGTTATCAAAAGTCTTTGATCCCCCATTCAGGTTATGGAATCTCATATTAAAGAGAGAGATCTTTCCCCGAGAGTCAGGAGTTCTTTCCATAATGTCAGTTCCTTCGCTAGCCTAGTTAAGAGTTAGCCCTTTACTTGAAACATTCCATTGGTCCGGCCAGGGCCTATCAGTTAGTCTTTCACTTAGATTTTTCATCTTAGCTTGTAGTTGTTCGAGGAACGCCTCTGATTCTGCTCGTATCTTGTCCTGTGAAAAAGAGTAACTGAGATGAGTCATAGTAGGGGTCACTCCTTTTTTTCCCCTTCTGTCTCATCTACCTACTCCATGAGCGAAGGTGAGAACTCATCAATCAAAAACTTTTCGTATAATAAGGAAGTGGCTTAGTGACAACAAAGTGCATGTGTTCTTGGTTAATAAAAACATGTTTTTGCCCAAGTTTTCCCTACTATTGGATTGAATTGGAGTCGAACCAATTACCATTGCCCTATCAAACAAAGCAATACTCTATGAGTGAAATAGGAGAAGGCATTAGCCACCTTTCTCGACCTATTCACCAGGATATAACTACTTTCGAACGCATGCTGAGGAAAGACAGAGACCTGACATCGATCTTTCTCGAACCAGCGTCCACCCTCGGCATACCTCATATTTTTCATTGGCAGAAATATGTAAAATTATCCCTCCTAAAAAGATTATTCGGTTCTTGATGCCCGACCCAACTAGGACAAAGAGCTAAAGAAATGTTCTAGTCAAGTCGAGAGCTAGAGAGAATAGATGATACGTTCCAAGGGGTAAGCTAACCTAAGGCGTTCCTCGATTGAGGATCTACTGTCTAGTTAGTTACCCTAACCCGTTCTGAAGGCAAGATATCCACGGAGTGGTTCGCCCTATTCAGATATTCACGACCAAGAAGTACTGGATTCTCTTTAGGATAGGTCCTGAAAGGAGAAGGAAGACTGGAATGCCACCAGGCATCTATTATTTCATTCACCCGACCCGATGGTACCAATTTTGGTAACGCCCATCCAGTCACATATTTGAGTGTCAAACGCTGCGTTTTGTGTATAAAGAAAACTGTGTATAACGCAAGTTAAACTGTATAATGCGTTTTCGGTTTTTCACTCCGAGAAAATCACTTTCCGGTTTGTTGTGACCTGAGTGAACTAAGCGGAATTCCGCATAGTATGACTGTTAAAAAATGTAATCACTACCCATCCATTTTTATTTATTTGATGATCTAGATTTTTTACACATATTAATATATATATATATATATATATATATATTTGCGTTAAACAATTTTTCATACTTCTAAATTAATATTTCCTCCGTTTCATATTAAGTGTCGTTTTGAAAAATGTATCCGGTTAGTATTTGGATGTATTTAACTCAAAAACACATTCAGATACATGTCAGATACATTTTATTAAAACGACACTTAATATGAAACGGAGGGATTAATATTTGAATAAAAAAAAATAATATACTTTGAAAGTTACAGTTTATCTTTCTGTTTTCATTAAAAATACATAGAAAATTTTTTAAAACAAATTTGGTTTTAAAACATCAATTAAAAAGTAGCGGCTGGAGTATTATATAACAAATTCAGACTGAAATTATGATAATTGGTTGTGGTTGAAGAATTTGCAATGAGAGACTAAAACATCATAAAATTTGTTTTAAAAAAAAAAAAAAAATCATAAAATTAAAAGACAAAACCGGGTTCACGAAAACCAGATGTATCAGAAGAACCGCAATTGAATCGAATCTTCATTTCTAGGGTTTATCAGTCTTGCTCGAATCAAGATGATGAGGAGATGGATTGCGTTTAAGGGCAAGAGAATTGTTCATCCTCTGGAGAAAGGTAATCTCGGAATTGCTCCTTCTTCGTTTAGTCTTTTTGGTTTCCGTTGCTGGGAATGAGCTTTCTCTGTTCTTCGAAATGGGCTTGGTGAGATTAAGTTAGATGATGCAATTGGTTTGTTCAGTGAAATGGTAAAGTCTCGTCCTTTGCCTTCAATTAATGAGTTCAGTAAACTATTGAGTGCTGTTGCGAAGATGAAGAAGTTTGATGTTGTCATCTCTTTGGGTGAGAAGATGCAAATGATGGGAATTTCACATGATCTATATACTTACAGTATTTTTATCAACTGTTTTTGTCGTCTTTCTCAACTCTCTCTTGCTTTAGCTGTTCTTGGGAAGATGACGAAACTCGGATATGAGCCTAGCATTGTCACGTTAAACTCGCTGCTCAATGGTTTCTGTCGCGGGAATAGGATTTCGGATGCAGTATCCCTTGTTGATCAAATAGTTAAATTGGGATATAAACCTGATACTGTCACGTTTACAACTCTAATCCATGGACTTTTCCTCCACAGCAAAGTCTCACAAGCGGTGGCTTTAGTCGAACGGATGGCTGTAAAAGGATGCCCACAAGATCTCATTACTTACGGTACGGTGATAAATGGAATTTGTAAGAGAGGTGATACTGATTTGGCTTTAAGCTTGCTCAAGAAGATGGATCAAGGGGAAATAAAGGCGAATCTTGTGATCTATAACACAGTCATTGATGGTCTTTGCAAATACAAACATGTGAATGATGCACTTGAGCTATTCAATGAAATGGAGAAGAAAGGAATTAGACCGGATGTTTTTACCTACAACATTCTTATAAGTTGCCTTTGTAATTACGGAAGATGGAGTGACGCCTCTCGATTACTTAGTGATATGATTGAGAGGGAAATCAACCCTGGTGTAGTGACGTTCAATGCATTGATCAATGCGTTTTCGAAAGAAGGAAAACTTTTAGAGGCCGACAAATTGTTCCAGGAGATGATTCGTAGGTCTATAGCTCCTGATATCTTCACATACAATTCGTTGATCAATGAGTTTTGCGTGCATGATCGCCTAGGAGAGGCCAAGCGGATGTTTGAGTTCATGGTTAGCAAAGATTGTTCCCCAAACGCAGTGACATATAATATTCTTATAAACGGATTCTGCAAGTCTAAAAGGGTAGAGGATGGTATGAAACTCTTTCGTGAGATGCCTCCTAGAGGGTTGGTTGGAGACACTATCACTTACAACACTCTTATACAAGGCATTCTGCAAGCTGGAGATTGTGAGAACGCCCAAGAATTTTTCAAACAGATGGTTTCTGATGGTGTGCCTTGTGATATTATGACATACAACATTCTGTTAGATGGACTTTGTAATAACGGTAAGCTAGAGAAAGCATTGGTGGTATTCCACGATTTGCAAAAGAGTGGAATGGAGCTCGATATTTTCACATATAATGTTATGATTGATGGGATGTGCAAGGCTGGTAAGGTAGAAGATGGGTGGAATTTGTTTTTTAGCCTCAATCTCAAAGGAGTGAAGCCTAATGTTGTAACCTACACCACAATGATCTCAGGATTATGTAGGAAAGGCTTAATGGATGAAGCGAATGCCTTGTTCATGAAAATGAAAGAAGACGGGCCTATCCCAGATAGTGGTACATATAATACCCTGATTAGGGCACACCTTAGAGATGGTGACAAAACCGCATCAGCAGCACTCATCGAAGAAATGAAAGGTTGCGGGTTTGTTGCAGATGTTTCGACAATAAACATGGTCTTTGATATGTTGGATGATGAGAGATTAGACAAAAGCTTTCTGGAAATGCTATCTTGAAACAGTTTACTTTGTCAAGCTATAGAATTTACAGTAAAAGTCAACACTTTTACTGTGAGTCTTTGTCTCTTTGTCCTCCTCTCTGGTGTGCTTTCACTTACATATGCAATAACATAAAACTGAATATGTATTATCCATTGGGGTTATGAACTATTGTATATAGTTTTGCTCCAGTTGCGGTTTACAAGTAAAAGTAGAGATGATCGAAAAGCGCCGATTTTCATTTTCTCTTACCTTGTTGATTCATTAGGTTGAACTGCAAAACTTGCAGAATCAATGTCGACGAAAATTAGTTTCGAGGAGAAGAGAATTCCGGATTCTGTTCTGAATCTGTTTAGGCGTTATGGTTTCACGGACTCTCAAATCTCCACCAGCATTACGGATTATCCGCGATTGCTTATACTAGATGCTGAGAAATCCATTAGTACAAAGCTTCAGTTTTTACAGTCCAGAGAAGGAGCTTCAAACTCTGAGCTCATTAAGATTCTTTCGAAAGTTCCAAAAATCTTGGGAATGAAAGGGAACAAAACGATAAGCGAATACTATGATTTCGTCAGAGCGGATAAGCGTTCCAAGTTCGAAAAGTTATGTCATTCATTGCCACAAGGTATGCAGGAGAATGAAATCAGAAATGTATCGGGTTTAAGAGAACTCGGCGTTCCTCAGAAGTTGTTACTCCCCTTGCTCATCTCCGATCGGAAACTTGTATGCGGAAACGGAAAATTTAAAGAATCCATCAAGAAAGTTATTGAGATGGGTTTCGATCCGACCAACTCAAAGTTTGTGGAAGCTTTTTCAAACCTAAAAAAACAAATAGAAAAAAAATAAAAGACCAAATATCAAATAAAACATTTCAATTATTTCAAACCTACAAAAATAAAAAGAAAAAAAATATGAGACCAAATATCAAATAAAACATTTTAATTATTTCAAGCCTTTGAAAATCGAAAAAAAAAATCAATAGCAAAATAAAACTAATTTATATTTATTAACACAATTGTAGCAAATTTAAGCGTTTTGGTCTAAATTTTTACGCATTTTATATAGAAAAAATTTACTATTTCATTATTTTGATCAAAAATTTTGATTAAAAACTTATAACTAAAAAAATAAAATGAAAAACAAAAATTTTAGTTAAAAAAATTATTGCTCAGGTTTGAATCCGCACAGAAAATTAAGTTTGGGTATGTATTCCTCAATTTTAATTAATTGAAGTATGTTTTCGCACAGTGGTAAAGTTCAGATATGTATCGAACATAGTCCCATACCTCAAGTAAAGTAATAGCCGACTTTCCCAAAATAATGAAATTTTTGTACCTTCAGTTTTATCGCACTTTAGGAGATGCCCTGCATTCTGTACATTCCATCACAGGAAGAAATTAGTTAATTTTGGGTTGCTTTTAGAATTAAAATGTGATCAACGGTTTAAAATTGTATTAAGCGATAATTGGAATTATTTAGGAAATTCTTATTATAATATTAAATCAAGTTGATTGGACAACTAATGTATGCTAACGAAAATTTGGTTTTGTACAAATATGAATACTTTGATATATCTCCCATAATTTATAGTAGAACTTCTATAAATTAAATTAATACCTTGCAAAATCAAAGGTATATATATATGCTTTGAAAATAAAAAATAATAAAAATTGGACTAATAACTAGTGAGGGTTAAAATTGCGGACAAATATTACTGTAAAATTAGGAGATTTGCTCATAAACCCTAATTTCTTCTTTCTTCCTTCCTTGACCAAATTTCGATTTTTGCCATTTTTGGGTTTGGCGACTGAAGAAATTGGGAAGGAGATTCTCGAACACTCACAGATCGAAGAGTAAGTCTTTTCTGGAACATTTGTAAGTTTGGAGCTTTATCTCGAATTTAATCAAATAGCTCAGTAAAATCATCTGGTAATCTCATGTATACTCTGATACTCCATGGAAGAAGGTTGGTCCAGTTGCAGAATTGGCGTAATTTCCAAAACGGATCTGCTTTTTCCAATTCGTTTTTCTCTACTAGTAATGTTGCTTCAGATGTGAGCTCTAAAGATACTTTGTCGAGAAAAGCCGATTTTGAAAATCTTCTTAGGAGTCATGGGTTCACAGATTCTCAGATCTCAAGCATCATTACGGTTTATCCAAGATTGGTTATAGAGAAATTAATTGGTCCAAAGCTTCAGTTTTTGCAGTCCAGAGGAGGAGCTTCAAGCTCTGAGCTCACTGAGATTATTTCGAAAGTTCCTAGAATCTTGGGAATGAAAGGGAACAAAACGATAAGTGTATACTATGATTTTGTGAAAGATATTATAGAAGCGGATAAGAGTTCCAAGTTCGTAAAGTTATGTCATTCTTCTTTGCCACAAGAGGGTAGTAAACAGGGGAATAAGATGAGAAATTTATCGATTCTTAGAGATTTCGGCGTGCCTCAAAAGCTCTTGTTCCAGTTGCTCATTTCCGATAACCGTGTCTGCTGTGGAACAGAAAGATTTGAAGAAACACTCGACAAGGTTCTAGAGATGGGTTTTGATCCGAAAACCTCGACTTTTGTCCAAGCTCTGCAGGTTCTTTACCAAATGACCAATAAAACAACTGAGGAAAAACTCGATATCTATACAAGTGTAGGCTTTGCTGTGGAAGATGTGTGGGAAATTTTCAACAAGTGTCCAATCTTTCTGGCACGTTCAGAGAAGAAGATATTGAACTCCGTTGAAACATTTCTAGGTCTAGGATTCAGCCGAGATGAGTTTCTGTTGATGGTCAAACGCAGCCCTGCGTGCACTGGATTATCTGCAGAGACGGTGAGGGAGAAGAATGAGTTTCTGGTGAAGACGATGAATTGGCCACTAAAGGCCGTGGTTTTGCACCCTCAGGTATTCACATACAGCATGGAGAAGAGGATTGTACCAAGGTGTAACGTAATCAAAGCTCTTATGGCGAAAGGATTCCTCGAAGGTAAGGAACTCCCTCCATTGTCGTCTGTTTTGTCGTGTACTGATCACAAGTTCTTAAAAAGGTATGTGATGAAGCATGAAGAGAAGCTGCTGGTGCCTGAATTGATGAGCTATCTTCAGCGGAAATCGTGTTTTGTAGATTAGAAGGCTTATGAAGGATCTTTTATGTTTATTTTTCATCTGTTAGTTTTAGATTCGTCGATGAATCTTTTGATGTCGACAATGAGAAGCCAAAGAAGCGATTTTAAAAGTTTGAATCTGTGAAACTCAAAACCCTTTGGATTGTTCTGTAATTTAAATCATGTAATTACAGAGGCTCACTTGACTGAATCACTAATAATAGAATTTTGGATTGATCATGTACTGCCTTTTTGGTTCCTTAATTAATGTTTCATCTTTGGTTCCCTGAGAGGCTTTAATTCCACTATATTTTCCTAGAGTTTAGGGATTCGAGCGAAAATCCTCTTATCTTGCTTTATAGGGATTGCTTTTCCAAGTGATTGATTTATCTAATTTGTGTGGAATGTTTGTTTTTATCTCAGATTGAGGATCTTGGTCTTTACTTCTTGTGTTATTTGAGCCTGTTTCATACACATTTGTCTAGAATATCATGGACGCACTTGAAAGCTATCTCATACTCTCTGTTCCGTTTTATAAGATATTTTTGTTGAATGCGCGAGAATATAAACCATAAAAACAAAGTAGAAAGGATATACTCCCTCTGTTTTTGAAAGAATGATGTTTTCGATTTTTCACACATATTAAGACACAATAAATATTTGTGTCAACTAATTATTTATATTTACTTTTGACTTATTTTTTTGTACTTTTCTCTTTCTAATTATTAAAAAAATTATTTAATCACTTGGTAAAACGTAAAAGCATAAAGTAAAATATAGACAATCAATCTTTCAAAAACAAGGAAAAAATCCAAAACATCAATCTTTTTAAAACAGAGGGAGTAAATATCAATTAAAAGAAAGAAAAAAGGAGAGAAGATATATATATATAATAAGATACTAGGTGACTCTCCACGTGATACGCAAATTAAATATTTTGAATTTTAAGAAATTTGAAAATATTGTACTATGGTTAAATATTGCTAAAATGTTCAATCTTTTATTTTATTTCGGTTTAAATGTTGTGAATTTTAAAATTTTGAATATATTATCACATAATTTATAGAGAATTTTCATGATATGCCACTTTACAGTTATGCCATCGTTTGAAAATCTTTGCAAGAATGCCATCTTTTTTTGAACTTAACTTTTATATTTTTTGAGTTTGGGTTGACTATTTTATATTTAGGGTATAGTTTTTGGGGTAGAGTTTAGGGTTTAGGTTTTGAGAGAGATAAAAAAAATTAGAATCCTTTTAACAATTTAAAAAGGTTGCATGTTTGCAATAAATTTTCAAGGGTGACATATTTGAAAAAATTACTAAATTTTTCAAAGGTGAAATGTTTGTAATTCCCCCTAGATTTAATGTTATTTTTCAAAAGTAATCAATTTATTTTTAGCCAAAGTAATTAATTACATTTTGGAAATATTTGATGAATTTTGATTCAATAGTAGGGATTATTTAGTTTTGTGGATCTTCTCTAACAGATAACTAAACAAATACAGCTGAATTTGATTAATTTCATAACGTAGTTTATTTGACCTAATCAAATAAATTATAAGGGAATTGTCATGAGCCCACTAATCAAATTAGTATATCCTAGAGAAATGAATTTTGTTATTTTGCCCACTAAAGACTTTGCCACATTTTAGGAGATGTCATGTCATATTTTTTTGGGTGAGAGTCGTTATAGAGATGACATGTAAGATTTTTAGGAGAAATTACCTCCCAAATAATATATAGGGGATAATTTGGTTAAGATATGACAAGTTACATTTAATTTATATAATAAGATATGATTTGAATTATTCTTATATTGGGTCCACATGATATCGTATCTTAAATTATATTATATTAAAGAGGGTGCGCAAAATTGCAAGTGAGTTTGTTCCTCATCAAGTAGTCGTCGTTTCTTGCCTTTCCCACTAAGTCGTCCAACTTGTGCAAAAATTGTAGGGACATAGACAAGATAGGTAGGTCTTTCTCCTCCATCATCATGACGTGCAGATCGTCTACTTTTCGTTTGAACCGACGATGGAAAGTAGTAGCTAGCAAAATTAGAGGTTTCCTCATTAATGCTTTGCGCCACTATAGAACCCTCCACTCTTGCAAGATTTTTTACCTTCTTCTTTAAGTGAAACATATACCGCTCAAAAGGATACATCCATTGGTATTGTACCGGCCCACCGAGCGCTGATTCTCTAGGGAGATGGATAGGGAGATGTTCCATAACATCGAAAAATGCTGGTGGAAATATTTTCTCAATGTTGCATAGGATAACTGGTATCTTATCCTCCAAATTTTGAATACTTTCTCTACTAAGAGATCTTGTGCATAAATCCCGAAAGAAAGCACCAATACATGCAAATATGTAAGTAATTAGAATATATAGTAAATTACATATATAATTAATGATAAATGAGAAAATAGTAAATATACCTGCAATTGATCCATGCACGGTGTTAGGTAGAAGACCTTCAAAGGCAAATGGAAGGAGGCGCTGCATAACAACATGACAATCGTGACTCTTCATCCCCAAAAACTTCCCTTCTCCACTATCAACGTTGTTACGAAGGTTAGATGCGTATCCGTCAGGAAATTTAACACTATGCTTAATCCATTCAAAGAACTCCTCTTTTGAAGCCGCATCCAACCGAAAAGCACCATTGATTTCCCATTCGCCATTACATGCAGCTCCTTACGTGAACAAATATCTGGCAAATCTAATCTGGCCTTCAAATTATCTTTTGTCCTCCCTTGCACATTTAGCACGGTGTGCATGATATTGTCAAAAAATTTCTTTTCAATGTGCATCACATCTAGATTATGACACAAAAGATGGTCCTTCCAATATGGCAAATCCCAAAAAATACTCTTCTTGTGCCAATTGTGGTACTCTCCTACACCGTCAACATGATAATGCCCGTTACCACCACATGAAACTGTCTTTTCAGCACCAAAATCTCTCAACTGAGTCAACATATAATTCCCATCTAACTCAGGAGGTGGACCTTCCAACACTTTTTTGTTCTTCGTAAACAATGTTGTGCTTCGACGATATGGATGATCTGGCGGTAAAAATCGTCGATGACAATCAACCACGAAGTCTTACGGCCATGCTTCAATTGGAACGCATCAGTGTTATCTTGACAATACGGGCAAGCTAACCTTCCATGCGTCGACCATCCAGAAAGCATACCGTATGCCGGGAAATCACTTATGGTCCACATAAGTACCGCATGCATTAAAAAGTTCTGTTGGGGAGAAACATCATACGCTTCCACCCCATTTTTCCATAACATCTTCAACTCATGAATTAAAGGCTGCAGGAAAATATCAAGAGACTTCTTAGGATGCTCCGACCAGGTATTAGGATTGTCAGAAACAAAAACTCTTGTTTCATGCACAATGATGGAGGCAAATTGTAAGGTGTCACAATTACAAGCCACAACGAATACTGCTTCCATGCTTTCCAAAAGGGTTGAATCCATCTGTAGACAACCCAAGGTATACGTTCCTTGACTCATGCGCAAAACTAGGATACATCTCTTGAAAATGTTTCCATGCTTCTGTATCTGAAGGATGAACAATCTCTCCATCTGAGTTATGTTCTGCATGCCATCTCATTGGCCCTGCTGTGCGCTCAAATTGATATAACCTCTTCAACCTCTCTGTTAAAGGCAAAATACCACATTCGTTTATGTGGAACATGTACTCTGCCACCCGTTTCTTGATAGTGAGGTTTCCGACAAAAACGACTCTTGAGGCGATTTTCGTCTCTCCAAAAGATAATACAATTGTCAATGCACACATCTATCATCTGATACGGCAATCCCAAACTAGCTACATGTTTCTGAATCTCGTAGTATGAACCCAGTGCAATATTATCTTCAGCTAGAATATCTTTCACAAAATCAGCAATTGCATCCACACAATCCTCCGCCAAATTGAAATCCGTCTTTATAGTCATCAACCTGCTTGCAGTTGATAAAGGCGATACTCCCTCTCTACATCCTTGGTGTAATGGATGCTTAGCTGCATCTAGCATATAAAAAAACTTCCGGATTTCTAAATTTGGTTCCTCTATTCTATTACCATTCTCAGCATACGATGCTATATTTTCACGAAACGCATCATTAACCATCTGAATCGTACCTATGTTTACGTCTACTTCCGATGTTGGTTCCTCTACCCTACCCGAAGTGCTAGCATAATATTGCACCATTGAATCAGTTTCACCGTGCGAATACCAAATCTTGTAACCCGGCATAAATCCATTCATAGGTAGATGTAACCATACTTCCCTAGCAAAGACAAATCTAAGATTCCGACATTTAGAACATGGACAGTACATTTTACCGTTTTGCAATGTCATGCAATTGTTTGTCACAAATGCCATGAATTTCGCAACACCTGGTCTGAACTCCTCCGTTAGTTCATTCGTCGCGGCATCATAACGAGGTTTGTCCATCCACGATCGAAAATAATTATAATGGTTTGGAGAAGACATTTTGTAAGTTCTTTTCTTTTGTTTATGTTGAGAATGAGATGTGAAAGTGTTTTATAGAAGAAATTCTGCACGTTCCCGACGGATTCCTGACGGATTCCTGACGGATTCCCGATGATATTTAAATTTTCAAACGGCTGCAAAACGGCTAGTTCGTAACAGTTCTTTTTTCGTCGGGAATTTATCGGGAACTGCCGACGAAATGTTGTGAAGGAATTTGAACAGGTTTTATCAAGTTTAATCTCTATTAAACAACCTAATGACAATTCCTATAGCCCATGATCTAGGGTTTGTAAACAATGAATCAAAAGGATCTCGAATTACCTGTAGATTAGCAGCGGAAGATTATCAGTAAATCGAGATCTGTAGCACCTCAAGTGCTGCGCCTCTACTGTAGTCCACACTCACACGAACTGGAAACCGCCGGGATGCTAGTGCCGGAAGATCGGATCTCTTAGGGTTCCTGTGTTTCTGAGAGGTGGGTGTCGATAAAAGTCACTCTCAATTTCGTGCCTCATATCATATATATAGGCACGTGAGAAAACCTAATTATCCAGTAATTAAACCGGTTCAATTAAGTCATTAAACCGAAATCCCTATTTCGGTCAAAGCCTAGTATCGATCGATACTACCTTAGTGTCGATCGATACCTTCCTCAAAACACGTTTAAGATGTGTATCAAATACACATCAATTAGATCATTACATTAATGATTATTCCCTCATAAAGTATATCCAGTTCGCTTAGGTGTGTGACCCTGTAGGATCATATAATACTAGCAATGAGTTCATAACTCATAGATCATCAGTGGCTTCTGGCAAAACGTCATGACCACCTAGTATCACATGAAAGTCTAATCTCGACAACACAACTATGTCTAGAGTAAATATAAGTATGATTACAGGACATTCCCAACAATCTCCCACTTGTACTAGAATCACCTATTCCTATAATCCCTTCGTCTCTATATCTCGATATGGCATAAGGCAAGAACCGTGTCATCCTTATTCAACCAAAATCATATTCATCGAACTCCAATTTATACTGACAAGACAAACGACTGAAATTCAGCTCGTTCGAGTGCGGCCACACATTTCTCAGTATCAAATCTTCGATGGGCCCTGAGATATTTATCTTCTGTTATATAGGAGGGAAAAATCCCATCTTGTTTCATCCCTGTTACTTCACACACTTCATGATACGCCCAACCAATGCCTTTATAATCACCTGTTACGGATGACGTTTGACAAAGTCAAAGCGGACCAATTCATATGCAAGAAATCATGATGAACTCAGGTCTAAGGACTATACTCTATAGTCGTAATGAGAACCTCTCATGACACTTAAATAACTATCCTGTAGAGTTCTCATTAGCGGGTCATGTCCGATCATATGTTCTCTAACATATATCTATGTGATTGACTTTAATACTCTTATTAATGACTCCATGAAACTTAGTCATCAGTCACCTCACATGCCAGTCTCACGCGGTTGTCAGTGTCCCACTTTAACAACCTTGACCAGGGACAAATATAATCTATGTCATTTATCACTTATAGGGTCTCATGATCAAGTCCTCAACTTGATGACCTATAAAATGCCATAAATTACTTTGGGACTATTATTTAAAAACACAGTTAAATAATACTGAAATCGAATTTCATTACCATAACAAAAGTATGTTTACATGAACACCATAACATAACTAAAATAAAATAACTCCCACTAAAATCAAGATCACATCTTAATTTCCCTAATGCCTATAGCAGCAGCATGACTCTCATGCTTGGGCCGTGGGAGTGGCTTGGTCAGAGGATCAGCGACATTCTCATCTGTTGGAACTCTGCTGATCTTCACGTCTCCTCTATCAATTATATCACGAATCAAGTGATATCTCCTCTCTATGTGTTTGGACTTCTGGTGTGATATGGGTTCCTTCGCCTGAGCAATGGCTCCATTGTTGTCACAATACAACGCCACTGGCTCTGAGATGCTAGGAACCACACCAAGTTCAGACATGAACTTCTTGATCCAAACAGCCTCCTTCGCTGCTTCAGAAGCAGCGATGTATTCAGCCTCAGTTGTGGAATCCGCTACGGTGCTCTGCTTGGAACTCTTCCAACTGACCGCACCGCCATTTAGACAAAAGACATATCCAGACTGTGACCGGAAATCGTCTTTATCCGTCTGAAAACTCGTGTCAGTGAATCCACTCACAACTAGCTCATCACTTCCTCTATACACCAAGAACTTATCCTTAGTATTTCTCAAATACTTGAGGATATTCTTGACAGCTGTCCAGTGACACTCACCTGGATCAGATTGGTATCTACTCGTCATGCTTAAAGCACAAGCAATATCTGGACGAGTACAGAGCATGGCATACATAATAGATCCTACAGCCAAAGCATAAGGAATCCTATTCATCCGCTCCCGCTCAGCTTGTGTTGAAGGACACTACTTCTAGCTAAGAGTAACGCCATGTAACATAGGCGTGAAGCCTTTCTTGGAATCATGCATACTGAATCTGTGCAAGACCTTATCTATATAAGTATCTTGACACAATCCAATTAGTCTATTCAATCTATCTCTATAGATTCTTATTCCAAGAATGTACGCGGCTTCACCCATGTCTTTCATGGAAAAACAACTTCCGAGCCAAGTCTTGATAGACTGAAGCAACGGAACGTCATTTCCGAGAAGAAGTATGTCATCTACATACAGTACGAGAAATGCAACTCCTCTCCCACTAGTCTTCTTGTATACACATGGTTCCTCTTCGTTCCTGATGAAGTCAAACTCTTTGACCGCTTCATCAAAACGAAGATTCCAACTCCGTGATGCTTGCTTCAATCCATAAATGGATCGATGAAGCTTGCATACTTTCCCAGCATTCTTAGGATCTGTGAAACCCTCAGCTGTGTCATGTACACATCCTCCTCCAGAATTCCATTAAGGAAAGCTGTTTTCACATCCATCTGCCATATCTCATAATCATAATAAGTGGCAGTTGCTAGGAGAATCCGAATGGATTTAAGCATAGCGACTGGGGAATAGGTCTCATCATAGTCAATACCATGAATTTGCTTGAAACCTTTAGCCACCAACCTAGCTTTGTAAATCTAGAAATTACCATCCATGTCAATCTTCTTCTTGAAGATCCATTTACACTCAATGGCTTTTACACCATCGGGTAAATCTACCAAGGACCATACTTGGTTTTCTGACATGGATCCCATTTCGGATTTAGCGGCTCCAAGCCACTTTTCGGAGTCTGGGCCCAACATTGTTTCTTCAAAATTCGCAGGCTCGTCACTGTCAATGATCAACAAGTCATGACAATCGTTCACGAAAAATCCATAATATCTCTTGGGTTCGTGACGGATCCTTCCGGATCTGCGGACTTCAGGCACCACAGGTGTAGGTTCTACAACTCCTTGTAGTTCCACATGCTACTCTTCCTCATTAGGTTGAGCAGTCTCTTGTGATTCTCGAATTTCTTCGAGTTGTACTTTACTCCCATTGTTCTTCTTAGAAGAATCTCTCTCTCAAGAAAAGTACAGTCCCGAGCAACAAACACTTTGTTCTCAGAATGGTTGTAGAAGTAGTACGCCTTGGTTTCCTTAGGATAACCAACGAAGTAGCACTTATCGGATTTGGGTGCGAGCTTATCGGATATTAACCGTTTCACATAAGCCTCACAACCCCAAATTTTCAGAAAAGACAAACTTGGAACATTTCGAGTCCACATCTCATGTGGTGTCTTTGCAACTGATTTTGATGGAACTCTATTTAGTGTAAACGCATACGTTTCCAGAGCATATCCCCAAAAGGATAATGGAAGGTCTGTGTGACTCATCATTGATCGAACCATATCCAATAAGGTCCGATTCCTCCTCTCAGAAACTCCATTCCATTGGGGCATTCCAGGAGGAGTGAGCTGTGAAACAATTCCACACTCTCTCAGATGATCACTGAACTCTTGACTTAAGTATTCTCCTCCGCGATCTGATCGAAGAGCTTTAATACTTTTGCCAAGTTGATTCTGTACTTCATTCTGGAACTCCTTGAACTTTTCAAAGGATTCCGACTTGTGTCTCATTAGATAGACATAGCCATACCTACTGAAGTCATCAGTGAAGGTAATGAAGTACTGATAGTTTCCTCTAGCACTTGTGCTCATCGGGCCGCACACATCTGTATGTATAAGGCCCAATAAGTCACTGGCCCTTTCATTTGGTTTGTTAAAAGGGGCCTTAGCCATTTTGCCCATCAAACAAGATTCACATTTCTCACATGATTCATAATCAAATGAGCCCAAAATCCCATCACTATGGAGCTTCTGAATGCGTTTCTCGTTTATGTGACCCAAACGACAATACCAGAGGAAAGTCGGGTTTTCGTCATTTGACTTAAACCGTTTAGTATTTATGTTATAGATGGGCATTGATTGGTTTAAAACATAAAGCCCATTCCCTAATGGGGCGCTACCATAAAACATACCATCGCGATTAAAAGAACAACATTTATTCTTAATAGAAAAATCAAATCCATCCAAATCCAAACAGGAAACTGAAATGATGTACATAGTAGCAATTATGTAAGTCTAAAACCAAGCCTGAAGGCAAAGACAAATGGTAAGTGCCCACGGCCAATGCAGCAACTCTTGCTCCATTCCCGACTCGTAGCTCCACTTGTCCCTTTTCCAGCGTCCTACTATTGCTAAGTGCCTGCATATTAGTACAAATATGAGCACCACAACCGGTATCCAGTACCCATGAGGTAGAACCTGAATTAGTAACATTTACTTCAATAACATAAATACCTAGAGAAGTCGTCTCGTACGTCTTCTTCAAGTTCTTAAAACCTTCCAGGAATTTCTTGCAATTTCTCTTCCAATGCCCAGGCTCCTTACAGAAGTGGCACTTATCAGCATCAGAAGGGCCAGCCTTGGGCTTAGGAGGAGGCGCAGGTTTGTCCTGGTTCACAACCTGGACGGCCTTGCCCTTTCCCTTGCCCTTGCTGGGTTTCTTAAACTTTTTACCCCCTTGTACTATAAGTACATTTGGGGTACCCTTCTTGATGTTAGGCTCAGCTGTCAAGAGCATGCCATGCAACTCAATCAACGTCTTCGTCAAACTGTTCATGTTATAGTTCATGATGAACTAATCATAGCTCGACGGCAGTGACTGCAGTATGATGTCAGTAGCCAACTCTTGGCTAATGGGACAGTCCAGTCTCCCCAGGTTATCAATATAACCCATCATCTTTATGACATGAGGACTTACTGGAGCATCCTTTGGTAGCCTGCACTCAACTAGAGATTTAACTGTCTGATATCTCTCAGTTCGAGCCTGCTCCTGAAACATCGCTTTCAGGCTAGTGATCATCTCGATGGGCGACGCCACGTTCTCATATTGCTTCTGCAAGTCCGAGTTCATGGTAGCCAGCATCAGACAAGTCACATCGACCACATCATTAGAATGCTTATCCCAAGCATTCTTCTCTGTCTGCGAGGCATTGGAACGGTACTTCTCGGGGAGAACTTTCTCAAGGACATAGTCCCTCTTCTCCTGCCTGAGAACAATTCTCAGGTTCCAATACCATTCGAGAAAATTAGATCCATTTAACTTGTCCTTCTCAAGGACGGATCTCAAGGACAAAGTGTTGTGATTTGAGCTAGACATTGCTGAAAACAAAAGAGGTAGAGGTTTAGTTATGATGTTCAAGAAAAGAGAAATCTTAACAATTAAGAAAACTCGCATTATATTCAAAACTATGTTTCCTCAAATGAATATAATGATCCAAGATCCATACTTCACCAAAACTTAAGTGAGCCACTGGCTATCACCCAAATCTTAGCTATCTAGGTAAGCAAAAACTTTGCTAATCATATCCAATATGACTCTTGGTTGTGGATAAAACATCTTATGTTTTATCCACCTGATGTCTCTGAGCCCAGAACTTCTGATAGCCCATTCAAGTAAACCAATCTCTTCAGTCATGTAATTGTTGATGCCATGCACTGCAAGCCCATCAACACAATTACCTACTGCCTTACTCATGTAACTGCAGATACCTTGCACTGCAAGCCTATCACGCAATGAAACGAGTCTTGACAGTTGAAAAGATCGGGAAGACATCCAGAACACTTGATATTTAGTTGAGGAACGGAACTTTTTAATCATGACACATATCAAATATGTATTCATGAAAGCTTAGATTTTATCAAAACAATTAATCTTTATTAAGTTTTAATTATTCTAAGAAGTGGGGAGAAATCTAGTTCGGTTATGTAATCTCAGGTTCTCTAACCCAAAATCTTCGTAGGGTATCGATCGATACTACCTTAGTATCGATCGACACTCACCTACTTAAACAGTCTTCGACAACCGATCAATCCAATTGAACCGGTTTTGATAACCGACCGAACGAATTTTGATAACCGGTCAGTATCGATCGACACAACATTTGTATCGGTCGATACTAACCAAACCAAATCAATTTGCGATAACCGGTCAATCCAATTGAACCAGATTGATAACCAGTCAATCAAATTGAACCGGATCGATAACCGGTCAGTATCGATCGACACAACATTTGTATCGGTCGATACCAACCAAATCGCAACAAACCGCAATTAGCCGGTTTAATCGATTTGTAACCAAGCATGATAACTGATTCAATCCAATTGAACCGATTAACCATTCGCAAGGCTGTGTCGATCGACACAACCATTGTATCGATCGACACCATCGGGTTTCAGAAACTTCGATCTTTTGATCGAAACCTAAAGTTTTATTAGGGTATCGATCGACACTATCTTGGTATCGATCGATACCAGGTGAAACCCTCGTTCATCATGTTTTCAACAAAACGTTTTTGACTGAAAGTTTGATCTAGCATGCATCATATACATCATATGTATCAATTCGAATTCTCTAATTCATTAACATGCTGGTCGATTCAATAGTTAAACCCTAAGGCTCTGATACCACTGAAGGAATTTGAACAGGTTTTATCAAGTTTAATCTCTATTAAACAACCTAATGACAATTCCTATAGCCCATGATCTAGGGTTTGTAAACAATGAATCAAAAGGATCTCGAATTACCTGTAGATTAGCAGCGGAAGATTATCAGTAAATCGAGATCTGTAGCACCTCAAGTGCTGCGCCTCTACTGTAGTCCACACTCACACGAACTGGAAACCGCCGGGATGCTAGTGCCGGAAGATCGGATCTCTTAGGGTTCCTGTGTTTCTGAGAGGTGGGTGTCGACAAAAGTCACTCTCAATTTCGTGCCTCATATCATATATATAGGCACGTGAGAAAACCTAATTATCCAGTAATTAAACCGGTTCAATTAAGTCATTAAACCGAAATTCCTATTTCGGTCAAAGCCTAGTATCGATCGATACTACCTTAGTGTCGATCGATACCTTCCTCAAAACACGTTTAAGATGTGTATCAAATACACATCAATTAGATCATTACATTAATGATCATTCCCTCATAAAGTATATCCAGTTCGCTTAGGTGTGTGACCCTGTAGGATCATATAATACTAGCAATGAGTTCATAACTCATAGATCATCAGTGGCTTCTAGCAAAACGTCATGACCACCTAGTATCACATGAATGTCTAATCTCGACAACACAACTATGTCTAGAGTAAATACAAGTATGATTACAAGACATTCCCAACATGTTGTTCCTTGGGAATTTGTCGGAAATAGCCGACGGAATTAAAAATTTTCAAACGGCTATTCAACGGCTACTTGGTAACGTCTTTTTTTCGTCGGGAATGGATCGAAAACAGACGACGAACCTATTTTCCTCGGGATTCGGGAAAAGCCGACGGAATTCCCGACAAACATGATTTGGTCGGAAAATATCGACGGATTCCCGACTACTTTATTTTACTCGGTAACTGGTCGGGAATCCGTCGGTATTTCCCGACCAAATATTGTTCGTCGGAAATTCCGTCGGGAAAAGCTGTGTTTTCTTGTAGTGACAGTTGCTTTGTGATCCAATTTGTTGAACCATTTTTTTTTGTCACGAACCGTTGAACTATATTTTTTGGCTAATTAACGGTGAACAATAAATTGCTTATGTCTTGAACGTCAAGAAACTAAAGAAATAGAAGCAGTAGTCAAGCAAGTTTTCTGAGAACAGTTTGTAGATTATTTATATTTGATCTAGAAGATTCAATCAATTGTGATGCAGCAATTTCCATATATTGGTTGCTTGCGGTGGTGTACCAAAGTCAATAGACTCTGCAACTTATTTGATGAGGTTAGATATGATTTTTTTTTTTAACGTCGGTTAGATATGATTAAAGTTCCTTTTTTTTTTCTCATTTCCAAATATTAAGTTGTGCTTATAACTTTATTGTTGTTTCTGTTTTACAGACAATCAAAAGGCAAAATTTAACATAGTAAAGAAACAGGCCTTGATGTATAAAGAGATGGAAGAAGAAAGCGAGGGAAAGGAAGCTAATGTAGTCTTGAATTGTTGTTGAGTTGAAAATTTGATGTAAATTTACAATTGGATTCAGCTCAAAGTGGGAAAAGGAGATACTTATCGATTCTGGTGAGTGTCTTCTCTGCAACTCTGCGCCGGAGTCTCATGACCATCTTTACTTCGACTACTCCTATATCAGGACTATTTGGACTGCCATCACCAGCCATGCTAATCACTTCTCAACCATGCAAGCCCTTTCATGCCAATAGTGCGAACCGGGTCGCGCACTTGGTTAACTAGATTAGATTAGGGTTCAATTAAGGGTCCGATTATTCGATTAAGTGACTTTTATTTATGTGGCGCTAGCGAGGTGACTTTAGAGGGTCGGAATTCTCGTTAATAAACCAACTCGATATGCTTAGCGAAGTGAAAGAGCAATGAATTGTGAAATGATCGTCGTTTTTATTGATTATTAGGGAGGTCGCTTTACAAGAGAAAGAGAGGTCGGTTTGCGAGAAGAGTGAAAATTCGAAGAGCGAAGCCATCGACGAGGTCGTTAGCGATGTTAAACTCGATCTAAGTTTGCCGAACTGTTCTGCCTAATTTCTATGTTCTCTCTCTAGGAATTGAATGCGTTTTACAGTTAATGAAGGGGGGTATTTATAGTAGTTGAGCTGAGCTTCGGGGGTTGACTTATAGCGAGGTCTAGTACGAGAATAGACCTCGGCCTAGGCCTGACACTTCGACTGTGAGGGGACGTGCACACGTCGGGTTCTGCTTCCGAAGGCTGCTTTTCGGCCTGCTCTGACACCGGAAAGGTGTGACGTGACCCGTCTGTCACTTCACGTTCGGTCTGCTCGAGGTCGCATTTGCTCCTTTCCGAGGCTGTTTAGCGAGGTCGTCTCTCTTTGGCGAGGTTGCCTCTTCAAGTCTTGTGGGTTTTTGTGTACAATCTTGGGCTGGGCGAGATTTCTACTGGGCTCCGGGCCTGCCCACGATTTGGGTCGGGGGTGTGCTAAACTCACCCCCAACACCAATCAACTCTCATCATTTGAATATAGTTTTATTCATTATTACTCTTACACACTATAATCCATTTCATGGAAGGAAGTAATTAACCTTAACGTGTGCATATAGTGCTAAATAGTTAACGGCCATTGCCGTTTCTGATTTCATGTCGTCAATTACCAATGCCACCGCCACTGCCAACTTTTCCTTCTGCACCACCTCCGACTCCAGCTCCTCCACCTACTCCAACTCCTAAACCAACATTTGCTCCACCTCCAACTCTATTACCGATTCCACCACCACCGCCAACTCCTCCACTTCCACCATCAATAATGCCGCGAAGATCGCCTCCACCACCTATACCACTTTTGGCACCAACTCCACTTCCAATGGCGCCACCAGCACCTTCTCCAACTCCAAGTCCACTTCTAGTACCACCACTGTCATCTTCTTTGATAGCACCACCGCAACCACTTCCGCCTCTAACATAACCACTAGCACCTCCTCCAACAGTGTCACCACTACTACTACTTCCGCCTCCAACATAACCACTGCCACCACTTGCATCTCTAGCAACGGCACCACTGGCACCACCAGCACCACTAGTACCACCCGCACCACCGGAACCACTGGCACCACCAGAACCACTAGCACCACCGGGACCACTGCCACCACTAGCACCACAGGGACCACTGGCACCACCAGCACCACCAACAACAGGGGCTCTACTAGCACCACCAGCACCACCGGAGCCACTGGCACCACCGACACCACTTGCACCACTGGAACCACCGGGACCACTGGTACCACCACGAGCACTGGCACCGCTGGCACCACTGGCACCACTGGCACCACCGACACCACCAACACCACCTCCAACATAACCATTGGCACCTCCTTCAACGGCACTACCAGCACCGCCGATACCACTGGCCCCAGCATTACCACTTGCACCACTTGCACCACCGGGACCACTGGCACCACCGACACCACTGGCACTACTAGCACCACCGGAACCACTCGCACCTCCGGTACCACCAACATTACCTCCAATATAACAACTAGTACCTCCTCCAACTCCACCTCCAACAGCACCACCATCACCACTAGCACCACTGGCACCACCAGCACCACTTGAACCACTAACACCACCTGGACCACTGGCACCACCGGCACCACTTGCACCACTGGCACCACCGACACCTCCACCAGCACCACCTCCAACATAACCATTGGCACCTCCTTCAACGGCACCACCAACACCGCCGATACCACTGGCCCCAGCATTATCACTTGCACCACTGGCACCACCGGCACCACTGGCACTACTAGCACCACCGGAACCACTGGCACCTCCGGCACCACCAACACTACGTCCAATAAGTACCTCCTCCAACTCCACCTCCTACAGCACCACCATCACCACCAGTACCACTAGCACCACCAACACCACTTGAACCACTAACACCACTTTGACCACTGGCACCACCGGCACCAGTAACACTACCAGCACCATCGGCACCACTTGCACCACCGGCACCACCGACACTTCCACCAGCACCTCCTCCGATAGCACCACCAACACCCTTTCCAACATAACCACTGGCACCTCCTCCAACTCCACCTCCAACGGCACCACCTGCACCTCCAGTATCATCGGTACATCCTATGTTTCCATCTCCTACAGAACCATCGACACCATTGGCACGGGAAAATGGCTTTTTTGGACCTAGACTTTTGCCATCGTGCGATTTTGGACCTGAACTTATTGACTTGACTAAATCTAACCTGAACCAAACTAATTTTCAAATCTAGAACCTGAACTAGCAAGCGTCCGTCTAATTTGGACTTTGACTCGTTGACCGTTAACGGAATGCTGACTAGGACAACCGGAACGGTGATTGGGACGACGGTTTTGTACACGTGGACAAGCTGGTTTTGTAAACGCCTCGGATCCGACCTTTTAATAACAAAACTAAAACTGTTCATAAATGAGGCTTTACCAACAACAGCTTGCATTGCCTTCTTATTTGGAAATTCTTGAAGTACACTCAAACCCAAACCATCTTCCCATGTCTCTATAAACGGCTGACTAGCTTCTACAACAGGTGGAGGCTCAAAATATTGATCACCCATATCTCTATCTGACCTACACATAGCTCCATCACTCATAACTTCATCACTTGTTACATTTCCACCCTCTTTAGTATTAGAGACATCATCATCCTCATCATCACCATCATGACCATCATCACCGTCATGACCATAATCACCGTCATCAACCTCCATCTCTACTTGTTTTCCTTGTTCTTTTTCTACGTGGAGAGTAATGGCATTAGCTCCGATTTCATCATCAGTTGCCTTCTCATAGTTCATACCAAAAGAACTTTTGCGCGCTCTCGACTGTTGATCGCGCAGTCCCAAAGTAGGGATGACCTCCACAAACAAAATGCATCTACGGTTCTCGTTATCAATGGACGTTAGATAAACATACATATCCTCATCATCACAAATAGCCTGCTCTTCCTCACATCGAACCAGTAGTGGAATGTAACTAAATTGCAATTTAACCTCACTTTCATCTAACGCAAGTTTCTTGTATATCCTAGCTTCTACCATCGACAAAGTTATCTCCTCCACTGAATTCTTCAACAATATGCTATACATGCGACCTTGGCATTTAAAATGTATGCTGACATTGTTGCTCATTGTTTCCTGCCAAAACAATACACAAAACTCATTCACTACAATCAGTTATACAAGTTTTACTAGTTATACCCAGTTCTCTACTCCTCCTATCGGGTTCTAATCTACAATTCATTACGATTCAACCACTGATATCCATTTCTTACCACTTTGAATTCCTAATCGACCCACAAACCATGGTCGAACACCCAATGTGCGTATACCAAAAGAGTCTCATACCAACATAATGTGCATAATCAAATCAAATCCAATTCAATTCCTCAATTTGCAATTCTAAAACTAAATCAATTGAAGAACGGACCTGCCAGATCCACGGAGGCAAAGAAACAGCGGCGGTTGAATTGACAGAGCTCGACGGCGGCGAAGGCGGCGGAAACCAGATTTTCCGGCGAGAAAGGAAGTTCGTCTCCTCAATAACAGACCTGGAACTTCAACGACAGCTCAATGCAGAGAGAAACCTCGAACAAATGGCGGCGATTGACTTCAGAGAGCTCGACGGCGGCGGAAACCTCGTTTTCCGGCGCGATTCCGACTTCCCTCTTCCTCTCTTTCTCGTTCGTGGAACACGATTTCTTTTAATTTTTTCTCTTTTAATTTTTTCTGTTTTAATTTTTTCAGTTTTTTTTAATAGATGAAAGGGCATTTTCGTCTTCACACAAATGTTTGATTAAAAATGGGTATGAAAATTAAAAGTGGATATAAGAGATTATATGTAGAGGAAAGTGACCTTATCAGAACTTGTCTCGTAAAAAATTGCAACGTAAATTTTACCTCCAATTATATACGATGAAATACATTTCAAATATATTATGGTGCATGCATCAAATTTGTACTAAATATATAGGTATATATCATATTAATTTTTCATCTTAGAAATTTCATTATTTTATTAAAATCTGGTAAATTATAAAATTCGACAAAAATCAATGAATCACATAAGAATTTAATTTGTCTCAAAGTATTGACATTTTCGTAGTTTTCTTGTAAATATGTAATGTGAGACCTCGTGTTACGGGTTTTTGTGATTAACTGTAACGTAAATCATTTTAAGCTTTGTAGAATATTAAATATTCTCCCAAAAAAACAGCATAATTGATTTTTTTTTGACGGCGGCATATATAATTGGTTTATGCAAGTATCCCACTAGGTCAAAAAACCACTTGTTAAGAGAAACTACTTTTTTTTCCTTATAATCTATCATTAGCATCTGAGTGCTTAGAAACCTATTCATGTCGACAAAGGAGTACGGACGCTATTGGAGATATTTTTTCTACAAAGGAGTAAGCACGACATCTGAGTGCTTAGAAACCTATTTGTAACCCTCACGTTGCATCAATCGATTCTGTCTAATTCATAGAAAAAATATCTCCAATAGCGTCCGTACTCCTTAACAAGTGGTTAGAAAAAATGATAGATTATAAGAAAAAAAGTAGTTTCTCTTAACAAGTGGTTCTT
>CAUYWE010000049.1:15000-16059 GCA_963576765.1 Draba incana | reverse complement strand
ACGCAACACAAGCCCCCGATCTATTCAACGAGCAAACAATGCTCGTGAATTAAATGAGAAGGATAGGTGGTAAGTAGTTCGATGCGCGAGCACGGAGCCTACAAACACTAGCTATCCAATTACCACTCATACGCCGTACAATCAATGGATCCCGATAACATCAATCAATTCCAACGTCTCTTTTCATAAATCAAAGAGAAGATGAAAGACGGACGAAACCAAGCCAAAGCCGAACAAGCGTGAAAACCTTAGGTGAACAATCCCTATTCTGAATCGCATCAAACACGCTTTGTAATTCATCCCACCACCGGAACAGAACGTACCATGGGACTTTGCATATTGACAGAGCCCAATCAGAACGAGAAGTAGAGGGACCGAGTAGTAAATTTTGAAGACTAATATCACAATCCCCAACGAAGACGAAGGAAACATCTAGATTCAAGTCCGCACCATTTACCACCCTCAGTTCTAATTGGCCTTTGTCAATACAAAAATTCCCTCGGACAGTCCTAGACCAGCCTAACCCATTTCGGACCAGCGTGCTCAATTTGATCCATCATAGGAAGTGCACAAATCCATCAAATCCCCGGGGCAAAACCTAGGTGGATCCAAGCTCCCCCGTCAAAGCGCGACCATCCAGCCTAGGGGGAATCAGAAAGACTAGGAAAAATTATCGCCGGAAAGTCGCCGGAAAAAATTCCGGCAACCGCTCGTCCAACAATTCCGGCTGTCCATCGTCATCCATCGGGTCCGGCCATCCATCCCCATTCCCTCAATACCATCCCTCAGTCCCATCCCTCAGTCTCATCTGGCCTCAGAGACTACCACCCCCCTATATAGCATTAGTGCCATTTTCGGATATGGCACCAGTATACATTAATGTGTCTGAGGAGTCACTACCCCCATAAAAAAAAAAATACTTGGAATTTTGATCTGAGTTTTTGCATGCTTCATAAGGATAATAAATCCTATTTTATGGTAAAGTTTCAGATTTTTTTAGGCACTTTCACTATTTTGTTTTTATTTTACAAAATCCGTAATTTCATGGCCAAACCTCAG
>CAUYWE010000044.1:0-77467 GCA_963576765.1 Draba incana | reverse complement strand
CCCTTACAAGGATTCCCAGAGGCGAGAATATAGACGCTGACGCATTAGCCAACCTTGCCTCTGCCACTGCTACGCCAGAAGATCCGCCTTTGAAGCGGATCATTCCAGTCGAGTTCATTGAATTCCCCAGCATTCAGGAAGATGTGACACTCGCCATCTCAACACGCTCTCAAGCAACAAAACAAGCAGGCGCCCTTGCTAAAGCAACCAACGAAAACATAGAGAAGGCAGAAACTCCTGAAGTCCCAGATGCTGACATGCACGACGCCGACGGCCCTGTCAATAACGTCCCCATCGCTGATATTTCTGGCGCCAGTAGCTTTCATCACCCCGAAGCGATCCCAATGGACGCAGACGCTGAAGAACCAGAGTACGGCTTCGACAGGTTGTGGATGGGCGAGGTACGAGAGTACATTGCCGATGGCAAATTGCCCAGTAGCATGTGGGCTGCCCGCAAGTTACGAAAGCAAGCCGCGCGTTATGTTCTACTTGATGGTAACCTCTTCAGATGGGGATTCTCCGGTCCCATGCTCACATGTGTGGAAGGAAAAGAAGCAAGACGAATAATGGAGAAGTCCATAGTGGGTCTTGCGGCAATCATTCAGGAGGCAAAGCGTTTGCGATCAAAATCAAGAGACATGGTCACTTCTGGCCCACTATAGTAGGCGATTGCATGAAGTTCTCAACCAAGTGTAAGAAGTGCCAGCGACACGCTCCAAAGATCCATCAACCAACTGCGATGCTCTCCTCTGTCACTTCGCCTTACCCATTCATAAGATGGGCCATGGACATTGTTGGACCATTGCACCCATCATGGCAGAAGCGGTTAGTACTTGTCCTAACAGACTACTTCTCAAAATGGGTAAAAGCCGAAGCCTATGCTAAAATCAAGGATGTCCAAGTGGAAAGCTTTGTCTGGAGAAACATCATATGTCGTCACGGAGTGCCATATGAGATCGTTATAGACAACGGTTCACAATTCATATCCAACCGGTTCGAGACATTCTGTGTAAAACGGAATATCCGACTTAATAAGTCTACACCTCACTACCCTCAGGGCAATGGTCAAGCAGAAGCTATCAACAAGACGATCCTTGATGGCCTCAGGAAGTATTTAGAGGCAAAGAAAGGTCGCTAGGCCGACGAGCTAAAGGGAGTTTTATGGTCCCACTGCACCAATCCCCATCGAGCAACAGGCGAGACTTCTTTCACCCTTGTCTATGGAACTGAATGTGTCATCCCGTCCGAAATATGCTTGCCTGGAGTACGCCGTCAGTTCTTACCTCGCAACGATCCAATAAACCAATCCATGCTGCTTGATGCGTTGGACTTCCTCGATGAGCGACGCGACCAAGCGCTTGTCAGGATTACCAACTATCAGAGCGCAGCTTCGAGGTATTATAACTCCAAAGTCAGAGAAAGACGTTTCTGCAAAGGTGACTTAGTCCTGCGTGAGGTGTTCCAGAACACAGCACAGCCAAACGCAGGCGAGATCGGAGCCAACTAGGAAGGCCCATACAAGATCACAACAGTCGTTCGTCATGGCGTCAACGAGCTCGCCACCATGACCGGTACTCCAATCCTCCACTCTTGGAATGCCAGGCACTTGAAGAAGTACTATCACTAGCCTTCTCTCAAATATGAACTACGAGGCTACTTGATCCCTGCAAAGGGTATGTAGGTAGCCTGTCCTCGTATAGGTTCAGTTGCCCCCCTTCATCACAAAGGGGGGGGAGGGGGGATTACACGCTTCATAAGCCTCGTTTCCGGACAAGCTCACTTGATTTCCTCCGCCTTAGGGGGGGAGTGAGTGTTTTACTTAAGCCTCGTTTCCGGACGAGCTCACTTGATCTCCTCCGCCTTAGGGGGGGGGAGTGAATGTTTTACTTAAGCCTCGTTTGCGGACAAGCTCCCTCGATCTCCTCTGCCTTAGGGGGGGGAGTGAGTGTTTCCCTTCAGCCTCGTTTCCGGATGAGATCACTTGATCTCCTCCGCCTTAGGGGGGGAGTGAGTGTTTCCTTTCAACCTCGTTTCCGGATGAGATCACTTGATCTCCTCCGCCTTAGGGGGGGGGGAGTGAGTGTTTTACTTAAGCCTCGTTTCCGGACGAGCTCCCTTGATCTCCTCCGCCTTAGGGGGGAGTGAGTGTTTTCACCACTAGCCTTCAGACGAATTCAGTTCCCTCCTTCATATAAAAAGGGTGGGGAGTGGGTACCCATACTCCGCTCTTCCACAACGGCGTCACCAGAAACGCCAAGTACTTGACACAAGCCTCAGCATAAGAACAGCTACATTATTCATGGGCTTCTCAGGGCTTTAATCAGAGTTGTTCCGCATTCATTGCCGCTGGTCACAGTGATAATACGGGAATACGAACACAATGACATCCTGCATCAGATTCAAAGCGAGCTATATAAGTATCAGTGTTCAGTATTAGGGCGGACAAACCCAACTGATCACTCAGAAACCCAATAAGCATCGTTGGTAAAAAGCAGCTGCCAATGATTTTGTTCGGCATGTACCCTGAACAAGTCATTCGGAAAACCCAGGATGCACGCTGGTAAAACTTAGGGTGTACTTGTTCTCGGACAGACGTGTCCAGAAGAGCAGCACCAAAACACAAAGCCCAACAGCGGCGTTGGCAAACGCATGGGGAAATCACATTACAGTCTAAAGCGCTCCTAAGTATAGGAAGACATCTAAAGTGAGTAAATTACTCCAAAACCATCAAGATTCATCATAAGAAACGAAAAGCTAACGAAGAATCATCCAAAATGGTAGCAAGGATACAAACCATCCAATACTACACCCAAGAGTCATCAAATCCGATAAAGGTCTTAGAAGCAAAAGTCATAAAAGGACGTGGTCACTCATCGGCCTCCTCATCCTCATCGGCCACATCGTCATCCTCTGAGATCTCTAAGGTTTGCCTCACGCCAGAGACAAGCTCACAAAACACGTCACGAGCATCATAAATCGGGACCTTCCTCTCAACCAAGAGCTCCCCCGCGGCTTCCAGAGTCGGTCCGTCAGGCTTGCGCAGACGCTCAATGAACTCCAAGTTCGCATCAATTTCAGGGAGGTCCAGCATGTTGTCCTTCGCTATCCCTCCAATCCTACCAAGCAACCTAACAACCTTTCTGGCACGGCTAGCAAAGCTACGAGCCGCCTCGTCCTTGGCCTCAGCAACAGCCTCTTTGACCTTGGCGTCCCTGAGATCCTCAGCATCCAATAGCTTACTCCTGAGCAAAGCAATCTCCTCCTTGTCCTTCGCATGCCTCAAATACGCCCTCGATAGCTTACCACTCAACTCTTCCTCCCCCTTTTTCACAGAAGCAACGTCGTTTTTAAGAGCTCGATTCCTCTCAGCAAGCTCGGTGTTGGCCTTCTTGGCCTCGCTGAACTCCTTGTCACGAGAGCGAGAGTCCTTTTCGAAGCAAAAGGCCAGTTGGTCCAGCTGAGCGGCAAGCTGCATACAGGGAAAAGAAAAGAGAATGGTATAAGACCAAAAGAAGTTAAGTAACAATAACAAGCACAAGGAGGGAAAAAGGACCGAACCTCAGAAACTTTGGCCTTCGCCAGCGCAAAAGCCCTCCCGCCGGAGCCGGGAGTCAGAGAGGACAGTACTGTAGCGCCTTGGCTTGTCGACCCGGCCGCAAAGGCAGGAGAGGAGTCCGCCTTCTGTAGCTTTGGAGATGTCCCATCAGGAGTACTTCTCACCATACCCTCTCGCATAAGAGCTCGTCAGGGGTAAGGTCAAGAGCGTGAGAGCGCTGAACCGATGCAGCAGGAGTCGTTGGCACTGCAGTCAACGGAGCCCGAGTCCGCGAGCACGTCATCGCTGGGACCGCGACACTCGACGACACCGCCTTTGCCTTCTCCGCTTGCTGGTAGGCCGAAACCCTAGGAGCACCCCGTCCGAGAACCTTCCCTGGGAAGATCCTGGTGGAGAGCGCATTCTGGATCCTTTGACGAGTAAAAAACTTCACCCAATCACCGTTCCCAGAGGCAAGAACGCTGTGGATGGCCGCTGCGTCACTCCGGCTGACTGTCTGAGATGCTGGTTTCACTGCAAAAAGAAACAATCTAGAAATTAGCACATGAAACGTGGATACGCTACGAAAAATATTTCTAAGTATGGAATTACCTCTCTTCTCTCAGCTTGTCCGGACGAGGGAGATGCAATCCGCCTCAACGGTCTTCTCCGAAATCTTTACAAAGAAGAATCGGTCCTCAAAGTGGTCGTCCTTGCTCGGGAACCCATCAATAAGCGTGCGACCCTGAAACGGAGAGACTAGATACCTAAGCTCCTCGGCGCGGCCACGAGGCCTGAAGTCCAGCAGGCAGGACAGTTGCTCGGTGCTAATCTCCGCGTTACACTCCCTACTCAGCACATAGACGCCTATAACATGCCTCAACCCCACTGGGGTTGATCTGAGCAAGGGATATACCATTCGCCTCTAAGAAACGAAAAAGGAAGCCAGGCACCGGAAACCACAGCAAGCAGTGCTCGACGAAATTCTCGTACAAGGTGAAGTACCCCGGAGGCAGAGCATCAGGTCACTGAGTGTGATCGGGAACAACAAGCCTGATCTCATCCGAAATCCCGCACCTCTCTCGAAGAAGCTGTAGCGACTCCTCGTCAGAAAGAGTGGATCCCGGAGGGTCCGGACGCGCGTCTTCTTCTTAGCCACCACGGGCCGGTCAACCTCTGCAAAGGTGTCATCATCACTATCCTCAGCGTCAGAATGGAGTGACCTGAAAGTAGAGGAAGAGTCCGCCGACAAAGCAGCGTCGGCTGTACCGGCTGGGAGCCCCAGGTCCTCGTCGTTGAGGGGGAAGGAGAGTCCAATCCCCCCGTTGCGGACAATCAAGTCCTCATCACCGCTAGGCCTCCTCACCTTCTCAAGCTCTGCTAAGTCGTCAAGGACGTCCTCATCACTCTCATTGGGTCCGCCAAGACAACGCCGTAGAACAGTGAGCTTGCTACAGAGATGAATCCTAGCGCCAGCATTCTCGTGACACGTCCTCACACCTGCCGCCGACTCCGGGGCTGCCAAGGATGCTGTCGCGACCACCGGCGAGGACGGTGTCGGGACCACGTCCTTGGTTCGACTTTCAATGCGACCACGGGGTCGGTTCGGCGTGACCATGCGACCACGGGTTGGCTTGGCTTGGTAACGCGACCACGTGATCGGTCCGGTCGGGCGACGCGACCGCAGGGTCGGTTTGGCTTGGCAATGCATGATCGGTCCGGGTAGGCAATGCCAAGATGTTTTCGGATTGGATCGGAAACGCGGCAGTACCCTCGGTTAAGTTCGACGACGCGACGACGGTGGTGCCATGGGGCGACGGCGCGATGGTTTCCTCGGTTTGACACGGCGGCACCGCCAATTCACCATGGTCAACCGAACCAAATGTGGTTTGCTCCATAACAACAAATCTACCTACGCACAAGTCAACAAGATAAATCAAAGGTCAAGAATTTTCACCCTTCACCAAGAACACACCTCAAGAACAAGCCTCTTTTATGGATAGTCTTCAAAGAGAAATTCTTAAAATTAAAGGCTATTCTTCCTAGAAACTAGGCCTAAGAGCTTGAATTCCTCAACCAAAACTCATGGGAAACGAGAGAAACAAAGGTTGTGCTTAGCAACTAGCCACAATCAAGGATTGTTCCTCCTAAAAGCTAGATCCAAGAGCTTAGCTTCTCAACTAAAAGCTTATAGAAACTAAGGAGGATAGCTTGAGAAGGCAATGAGAAAACTCACCAAAGAAGAAAGGTGAAAGGTGGCGGCGCGGGCTCACGGTCGGTGGTGGCGCGAACGCACGGTCGGCGGTGGCGCGAGCTCACGGTCGGTGGCGGCGCGAAAGCTCCGGCGGCGGCTAGGTATGGGGGTGGAAGAAAAAACCTCAAAAAACCTAGAAGGTGATGGAGGAGATAGAAAGGAAGAAAGAAGGGGAAAGAGAAGGAGTGGACCAAGTCAAACCTTATCTCTTTAATGGAAAGAGAATCTTCTCTTTCTCTCACCAAGCGGGTCTCGGCTCCATTCAAAAAACACTCTTCCCTCCAGAAATCGCCCGGAGACGTCGTTGACACTGGCGATCGCAACGCGGAGTCTTAAAACCTCCATACAAGACACGGAGTCTTACAACCTCTGTAAAAAAAAAAAAAAAAAAAAAATACGAAGTCTTAAAACCTTCGAAAACAAAAAAAAAACATTCTGCAGAAACGCAGCAGCTTCAGCGGACGAAGCAGGAAGTCTTGAAACCTTCAGAATGCTTACAGAGTCTTAAAACCTCAAGTATGAAGTCACCCTCTACTGTTGTGTGAGTGGTTATGCCAACAACGCCATGACTTCAAACGTTAACGCTGATACCCAATACATCTTTAAACTCGGCACTATTTTCTCTAACACTACCAAGCTGGGGGCTAACTGTTGGGGTCGGTTTTCACCCGCTAAACGTCAATGTTCAAAGATCCGACGACTAGAGAAATGACCCTCAGGACTCTCAATGCCTAAGGCGGAATAACACATAAGTCTACCTGCGAAGCAAACCAAGTGATCGTGAAATAAGACTAGGCGGGCGAGGACGCCCTCGGATCGCTTGAGGGTCCGACCACGCCCTCGGTTCAGCAGGAGGTCCAACCACGCCCTCGGTTTAGCGACACCTCGACGGTCCGACCGCGTCCTCAGCCTAGCAGCCCAAACAACACGAAGGTGGTCCGCAGCCTAAGTACCAAGGCCCAGTCCATATGTGAAGCCCACGTTGTTGCAACCGACCTTGCCAAGGAAGGAATCCGCGGAGACTTAGGAGGCTTAGCCGCCTTAGAGAGAGTATATATACTTGATGTAAAAGCCCTTGAGAAGGCATTGGCAACTTTGTACACAAATTGATTCAGAGCAATAACAAAGCACTTTCTCATCTCTTGTGATCTTAACTTACCCTAGAAATTTCTTCCTCTTCACGCCCTTACAAATTTAATTGTGCTAGCTTAGGCTCCCACAGCCTACTTCATTTTCTTCGACTACTTCATTTTCTTCGCCTACTTCATCTTCTTCGCCTACTTCATCTTCTTCTACTTCATCCTCCAAATTGAAACCATCATAACTCCCACCGTAATCTTCGGATGTAGATTCAACTTTTGAGCTATAAGTGAATAAAATTTTATTATTCTCTCTCGCTCCGTTATTCTGACTAATTTCATTCTCCGTAATCTCCACACAAAGACGTAAGTGTTCAATTTTTCTGAAGCTTAAAAAAACTTGCAACTATCGAGTATTGGAGAGGTAAACTGGTGGAGTATCGTGCGCCATTGTTTTCAAAGCTTTATTCGAGAACATGTAGCTCAGTTGAATCTGATGGCTCGACTCCTTCAATCCGTAATCATCGAGTACCATCTTCGCAAGTTCGTCTAGTGTTGTTTTCTCATCTATATGCACAACTCTACACCCTCTACCGTCGGCGTTGAATACATATCTGTGTTTCTTAACCCAGTTACCAGACACAATAATTACCGGATCCATAAGATCTCTGATTAATGAAAATAATGAAAAAGGTAGATGAAGAAGAATAAGATGAAGGTCGTAGATGAAGAACCCTAATTTGTGAGAGCTGATGACATGGAAAATAAGAGCTGATGACATGGAAAATCGGAACTGATGACATGGAATATCGGTAAGTCAGCCGCCAAACTAACACATAACTCAACTGGAGAGCTGTTTCGGTTGCTTTTGTGCTTTACATCATCACTGCTTTTGTGCTTTACAACAATACATGAGACTAGACGGTGATTGCCGATTGTTGAAAATAACAATACAAAGCTTCTGAGTTTTTGGGTAAAAATCTATTTGATTTAAGAATTTCTAGTATATCATATATGTTTATTTTCTTTGTTTGTGTATGACTAATCGTTTATCAGTGTTTATGCATTTATGGACAAAATTCAGATGTATGCATGTATAGGGCCCCAAGTTGCTCAAATTCGGCTCTGCTCACAGAGTAGGAGGCGGCTTGTTGCCTTTCTTGAACCATCATTGGCCTATAAAAATTTAATGTTTTCAAGTGAGATTAGTCCAATATCACAATATTAGAAACAAACAACGAATGGGAATGCACACCTTGCATTTGGTGTAGAAACTCGTGTAGTATTTTGATAAAGTGTAGAGGTAGTTGAAGAGCAAGTTCGGTGACAAAGAGGTGCAAGCTTCCTCAACCGTCTGCGAATGGTTTGCACATGGGCTATGTAATTGTTCATTTTCTTACTAAGCAAAACAAGTCAAGTATGAAAGTAGTATCTAATGAACATGTGTTACCTCAGTGAATCATAGCAAGTGGAGCCCCAAGATTCGCTCATAATCATCATCCAGTGAAAGTCCTCCTGTCTGCAATGACGTTTGAGACGTAAGTATTACTCTTTATCGTACTTTGTATGGTAAGAACTTATAACAAAGTCTTAGCTGTTTGAGGATCCATTACAAATAAAACAAACCCAACGAGAAACAAGACAACAAAACTCCATAAAGGCTCAGGGTGTGCATTAAAATGAATGTTGAGACTTCCTAGATCTATATGCTCATTATAGACACTGGAACAGAGTTAAGAGTTAAAGGACTTATGTAAGTTGCTTGAGCTTTGAACCAAATAAACTTTTACTCTAGCAAATTCCTAGTATATCATCGACAGCGGCAATAGGAAAGAGCACTTGCAGCCGACCAAAAGAGGAACAATGAATCAAATTACGTAATTTGTGATTTCGGGGCTAAATACCTTTTTCAGCATCTCCATGTTTATGCGAGACTTTCTGATGACTCTACAGATCCGACAATAGGTGTAAAAAACGTAAACGGTTGTGTCTCCCTGCTGATGACATATGACCAATGAGGATGTGTACGTGACTGCACAATGCAAATATGTAACTAGGTGGCAAATTCGAGTACGTGGTAGCTAAGCATTTGACTGATCTCGAAGTTATACTCTTTAGATCTCTTATGCTTAAGGTCAGCATACCTTGAAAGAAAATTAAGTAAAACCACAAGTTAGCAAACAACTGGTACAAAATTCATCATATTTGTGCAGCCTTGATTACAAAAATAGAGATAATACTTACTTCACCCCATTATATCCAAGTATTGCAGCTGTTTCGTCCAGCTCTTGTAGAGTCCATTTTTCGCCCTCATCTAAACCAGAGAAATAACATAGAAAGGATTAATGAGACCTAAGTAATAACTGAACAAGAGAATGGTTCTACAATTCAACATGTAGAGAGTGCTCCTACAAAATTACTTACACCGCTTGACAAGTTCATCATGCATGCGAGTCTTGCCTGCATCAAGCAAATCAACTAGGCAGGTTACATTGGCAGGTCCAACGGGGAAACGAAAACCAGCATAGTTAACTTTAGGGTATGTTTTATTATCCATTGGTAGCAAAGATTTTTCCCTAGCAGCCTGATTCAGAGTAACAGGATACAAGAGTTACAACTAAGAGATTCAATCAATAAATAATTTCACAAGATGTAAAAAAGACAAATTATTCATCAAACCTACTTTGAAGACCTTTTCGACGTGCTCCTCCGGACGATCATCTTTTATGTATATAATCCACTGAGCTTTCTCTTTATTAAGCCGATACCTAGGCGAGGCACATTTAGCATCAATTGAAATATATGTAAGTTATACAGACACAAAAAGTCATAATATATGGATTAGCATTAGTTAACCCACCTAAGAGAAGTCAGGTCTTTCTCAAAACTTTCTACAACTGTGAGTGGAATGCTTAACAATTCTCCACAACTCTCGTCAAACCTTTCCCCCTGTCATGAATCAATGAAAATTCATTTACCATTCTGTTTCAAATAATGAGTAAAGGTCAAGGTTCCATTACCTTTTCTTCAAGCTTAACTTGAAGGCGTTGATAAACCATGGCCAACTCGGTTCGGCTGATTTGACAAATCGTTGTGGTTAGGGGTGGGCAAAATATCCGAAACCGAAAAACCAAACCGAGACCCGATCCAAAATTATCGAACCGAACCGAATCCGATTTTATAAAATACCCAAATGGGTTTCATTTTCTTATAACCAAAAAACCAAAACCGAACCCGAACCCGATTTTATAAAATACCCGAATGGGTTTCATTTTCTTAAAACCGAAACCGAACCTGAACCGAACCGAAAACCGAACGGGTATCCAAATTACACAAAACATAAAATTAACTATATATATTTAGATATAATGTTCACATAATTTATGCATTCTTTAGTTTTTTTTATAGTTTTTCGGTTGATTCGGGATTTGTAGGTATATTTGGTTTAAATAATTAATTTAATTAGATACATTATTTAGAATTTTCATTTTTGTTATATATTTTTTTTGGAAAACTTGAGTTAAAAATAAATTAATCAAATCAAATTAGACTAAAAATTACGTAAAGATGAATATTTTGGGTAACCGAAACCGACAATAACTGACACTAACTGAACCGAAACCGATCCGAAATTTAAAAATACCCGAATGGGTATTATATTCCTAAAACCGAATTAACCGAACCGAAATCCGAATGGTTATCCGAACGCCCACCCCTAGTTGTGGTAATTGGGTTTTTCACCCTGCACCAAAGAAACAAACAAAAAAATAGACAAGTGAGTTATTTGGATCTTGCAACTAAAGGCGGCTGGCCGGCTGCATATTGACACATTGTCAAACAGAAGAATGCACGAGTGATTCAGGCTTGGAAAATTGTTATTGACCTGTAGGTAGACCACAGCCTGTTGTGCTTTCTCCTTAAATTCCGGAATCTCATCAAATTTATTTTTTGATGCGTTAAATGACTATAAGATGACATCTCAAGTTAGAAACTAAATTATCTAGGTTTCAGAGAAAGAATATTATGCCAGTAGTGAATAGTGGTACATAAAATGAAACTTAAAGCTTCAGAGGGATATGACCTGAAGATCTCCAACATGGCCTCTGCGTAGAACTTGAAGATTGGCATACTGAAGTATGAGAGCTAGTGAGTCACCAATTATAATTGATCTTAGATGACCAACATGCATTTTTTCGGCAAAGTTAAGAGACGAAAAATCAACTATAGCTTTCTTAACCGGGAGATTAGGCGCCCATGTGTCTATTCCATTGTTAAGCATTTTTTCAATACTCTTGCCAATAGATAATAAGAAAACAGTTATGTATTATTTATGAAAATTAGAAAATGAATATAGGAGTAAACTAAGCAATCGAACAGGAGCACCTTGGACATCCATTCATTTCATAATAGTACATTAATGAATCCACCAGTAGCTACATACATATTTTTCACCATCTTAGTGGTTGGGATATGTTAAATAAGAGCCTATGTCAAAAAGGGAACAAAATATAAGTTAAAACAACATAAATATTCAATAAGAAAAACCAAGTGGTTGTATCCCAGTGGTACTTGAGGGAGGCAATTCCCAATAAGGTCCCGGGTTCGATTCTTGGCCACCGGAGGATTAAAATATGGGCATCACCGGCGACACAGAGTAGTCTCTTGGGCCTAGAAAGCCTTTGGGGAAACTGTGTATAATTCAAAAAATATATATTCAATAAGAATGCAAAATCAATGAAATTCTAGAAACTGACCTGTCCATTATCTTTAGGGTCATTGAACCATCTTCGAATGTTACTGCAATATGAAAGAATCTCAGAACAGGATTAATTCAAAACTTAATTAGCTTAATTATACCATTGGTAGTCGACGCCGTCTTTAGTGGAGACACTAACAAACGGCTCACCACTTGCATCAGGGTGAACTACTTTAAGAGAATCACGAAATAGGTTTTTGACTATCTGTTTTGGATTTTTCGTCTGTTCTTCATTCTGTCACATGACAACACAAATCAGTCATCAAAAAGGAGAAAGGAGAGAATGATATCATAGTTGACTTAAGACTTACAGTTACAGTTGCCATGGTTGCCACTAGGCTTGGGCATAAAACACGAAACCAAAAACCGAACCCGAACCCAAACCGAAAAACTCGGGTTCGGTTCGGTTTCGGGAAGTGCCTACCCGAATGGTTTCTATTCTCGTCGGGTTTCGGGTTCGGTTTTGGGTTCGGGTATACCCGTGTTACCCGCGGTTAACCGAAAAACCCGAATAGTAATTACAATAATACTAATTACAATAATACCCAAAACTTCTTCACATGTAGTCCAATAATATTTGGTTTTAAATTGGGTATTTTGAGTTTTTCGGGTTTTAAAGCCGGAAAATCCGGTTTTAAAATTGGGTATTTCGGGTTTAAAATTGGGTATTTCGGGTTTTAAAACCGAAAAATCCGAAAACCGAATGGTATTAACCGAATACCGAATATTATTCGGTTTTTACCACGAAAACCGAACAGAACCCGAGTATACCCGAACCGAAACCGAACCGATAATTCTAAAAAACCTGAATGGTTTTCATATTCATCAAACCGAAAACCCGAATACCAAATAACCCGACCCGAAACCCGAATGGGTAATCGAATGCCCAGGCCTAGTTGCCACTATGGTTGAAACATGGTGTAGGACCAAAATTTGGCACACTACGAACCGGTGATAAACTACGATAAGAAAACCGTTAAGGGAAGAGAAAAAATGTGGAGGCGAGATGAATCTCTTTCCTTAACCCTTTTGAATCACCCGTAGTGTGACGGAGAAACAGATTCATGGATCCCAGGATACAACCACAACAATCGTATTCGCTATCACTCGAACTACGATTCTGACGAACTGATATGAGTACGATACTCTCGAATAAGACACTTACGTTTTGCAGGAGATTGCTGTTTAGACTTTTTGTTTCTGATATGATTTTCAGAGTGATTATTAATGAAGGAAATGACTTCGTTTTATAGCAACAGAGACCAGTTTTGAATTCCTGAAATCTCTGATAAAATCTCACATGATCTCACGTTGAGAAAATCGTGGATTGTTATTTGACTTCCGCAGATAGTGGGAGAAGTGGTCAGTTGAGAGATTCAGTAAATAGAAAATCTTCTGAAATCTTTTACTCGGTCTTAGCCAAAAACGCAGCACTTTGTTTTGGATAATCATCTCTCATTTACTTGGTCCAAAAGAAGAACTTCTTATTGGGCCAAAGAACCAAGAACCACGACCCCGGCTCGGTGGTGGTGCGCGCGTGTGGTATGGGTATATTCCTTTCTCTCCTCATTTCTTTTAAACCATGATATAACTATCATGCTATATATATTATACTAATGTTTTTAATACTACCGATGTGGTATAAAAAACATTGTGTTATACACACTTCATTTCTTTTCAGTCTCAACAATTTTAATGAGGCCTTCTAACCCATTAAAATGTTTTAACACATGGAATTTCTCCTTTGATGAGCTTGGCCACTCCTTTTCAACACTCTTGATAACACCAAGAGCAACAGTCTGCCTAGTGTCCCTAGCAACGAACCTACCCAATGGAGGGTACTTAATCTCAGTCTCAACAACCATAGGCTTCGTCGGAGTCATCTTTACCATACCAACATCACCTTTCTTTAAAAACATGGGTAACTTCTCGATCTTCTCTCCAGAAATCTTGGACAAGATTTTAGTGAACTTGACTGCGATGCAGGAGTTGTGGCAATGGAGAATCGGGGTGTAACCTGGACCTATGTGACCAGGGTGGTTTATGATGACAACCTTGGAGGTGAAGTTGACAGCTTTCTTAGCAGGATCTATTTTGTGGTTTGAGGCGATGTAGCCACGCTTAAGACACTCTGGAGTATTAACATTGAATCCGACATACTGTACCGTCCATAGACTCAACGACAGACTCTGAACTGGAAAGAGCAAAGTTCAGCGTCATACCATTCTTCAGCACACCGGTTTTAACACAACCCACTGCCACCGTTTTGCCACCAATCTTGTAAACATCATGAAGTGGTAGACGGAGAGTGACTCCATTGTTGGTGGACCTCTTAGTGATGTTGTCACCTACTGTACCGTCCTACTGTATGGTCTCTTTGGCTCTTTGATAGCATCAAGAGCCTCAAGGAGAGTGACTCCATTGTTGGTGGACCTCTTAGTGATGTTGTCACCTACTGTACCGTCCATAGACTCAACGACAGACTCTGAACTGGAAGGAGCAAAGTTCAGCGTCATACCATTCTTCAGCACACTGGTTTTAACACAACCCACTGCCACCGTTTTGCCACCAATCTTGTAAACATCATGAAGTGGTAGACGGAGGGGCTTGTATGGTCTCTTTGGCTCTTTGATAGCATCAAGAGCCTCAAGTAGAGTGACTCCATTGTTGGTGGACCTCTTAGTGATGTTGTCACCCACAAAACCAGAGATGGGAACGAAGGAAAAATTTCCAGGCTTGTATCCAACCTCCTTCAAGTAGGAAGACAATTCCAACACAATTTTATGGTATATGTCCTTGGAGTATTTAGGGATTGTCGCGTCCATCTGTAAGACGAAAACAGAAATCAGAACAAAAGATGCAGAACACAAATATTGATGAACTAAGAAACTAAATTACCTTGTTAGAACAACAAATTATCTGCTTCACACCAAGGGTGTGAGCAATAAGAAGGTGTTGTTTGGTTTCCTGGGACATACCAGCATCAAAAACCAGCAGCCGTGGAGTCCACAATAAGAACAGCACAATCAGCGTTACTGGTACCACTAATCATGTTCTTAAGGTATTTTATTGTGATATGAGCTATGTTTATATCTTGTAAAGCCCAACACTAATGCTATATATATGTACTTTTCATGTTAATAAGACACACAGATTAATCCGCTCGTACTTTGACATGGTATCAAAGCCAAAACCCTAAGTTTCTCAGCAAGTTCGATTTCGCCTTCTTCTTTGTTTTGATTGATCACGAGCCGATTGCTCTTTATTTTGATCGTTGCTTTTTTACAAGAGCCAATTGCTCTTTGTTTTCTTCTTTTTATTTTGATTCAAGCCAATTGCTTGCTCTCTTCTCGTCGTGATGTCTGAAGATCAAGTTATCACGGTTTCTACCATCAAGGATGCAGGGATCTTGTCTGATTATTACCTTCGACCTGGTGCTGATCCCGGCAACATCATCTCCACCGTGATGCTTACTGGAACCAATTATGAACGATGGGCTAAGGTAATGAGAAACGCCTTTCATGCTAAAAACAAGCTTAATTTCATTGATGGTCTACTCCAGCGTCCTTCTCCAGGGACAGATCAGTACAAGCTTTGGGGAATTATCAATTCGATAATGGTTGCCTGGATACTTAACACCATCGATCCAGAGCTTCGTTCGTCTGTTTCTTGCTCCGATACTGCCTACGATTTATGGCAGAGTTTAAAGGAAAGGTTTTCGGTTGGGAAAGATCCTCTCATCTTTGAATTGCAATCTTCTATTGGTAGTTGCAAATAGGAAGGCTTGTCGATTCAAGCTTATTATGGGAAACTCAAGCGTATGTGGGATGATTAGGAGGATATTGATCCCATATCGCCTTGTTGTTGTGGAAATACTCGATGTGCTCAGCAAAAAGCACACATTGCTCGTCGTGACAAGGAGAGGAAGTCACAGTTTTTGATGGGTCTTGATAGTGCTCGATTTGGTGCTACGAGGTCAAATATTCTGGCTATGTCACCGTCTCCTTCACTCTCTGCGGTTTACTCTTTGATTCAGCAAGAAGAGAAACATCAGAGTATCTCTCGTGCCGGTGAAGCTCGTCTTGATGCAGTTGGTTTTGCAGCACAGGTTCCTCTCGGTTTGGTTCCTCTAGCCACGGGATCAGTCACATCATCCTCTTCTTCGTTTCGTGGTCGGCCTTCATTTACTTGCACTCACTGTGGGAAGAGTGGGCATGAGATTAGTCGATGTTATCAGCTCATCGGCTATCCTGATTCTGGTTCTGGATGTGGTCGTGGCAAGCCAAAGGGACGTGGTACACCTTTAATTACTGGGCGTGTGAACAATACTCAGATTTCGGATGCACTTCTCCTCACACTATTACGTCTCTTGATCATGATGGTTTGCTTATTTCCGACTCTCAATGGAATTAGCTTCTTACCATTCTTCAACAGCCTCGTTCCGCCTCTTCGTCGCGTATATCAGGTATTGTGATTGATACCGATGCATCTCATCATCTCACGGGTTCTCTTGACTCTTTAATTGATGTTGTTGATATTCCCTCATGTCCGATTAGTTTACCAAACGGGAAACTTATTTTGGCAACTAAGCGTGGAAACTTGTTTCTTGGTGGTTCTGTTACTATATATGTGGTTCTTTATATCCCGCAGTTGACAAATACTTTGCTCTATGTTGCTCGTCTACTTAAAGACAAATCTTGTATTGCGGTTTTCACGGATAAGTTTTGTTATGTGCAGGACCAGTCTACGAGGATGCTGATTAGAGCAGGGGATGAGTGTGATGGGGTGTATCTTTTCCGTGGAGCTTCCCTCGGCCAGGCTAATTCAGTGAACAGTATTGGGAAGTGTGAATTGTGGCATTGTTGTTTGGGGCATCCTTCGTTATCTACTTTCTCATTTGTCTCGTTTTATTGATGTTGGATCTAAGGATCAATTCTCTTTGCCATGTGACATTTGTGTTGTGGCCAAAAAACCTCATTTGAGTTTTTCGGATAGCAATAATAAAGCTGAAGCTATTTTTCATCTAATTCACTGTGATGTTTGGGGTCTTTATAGCACTCCTTCTACTTGTGGTTCTTCTTATTTCTTGACGATCGTTGATGATTACTCACGCTCCATTTAGGTGTGTTTGATGCGTGCTAAGAGTGAGGTTAATACTCTTTTACGTAATTTTTGTGCTATGGTTACTCGACAATTTTACACAAATGTTCGTGTGGTTCGGAGTGACAATGGGTCAGAGTTTATGGGTTTGAAGTCATGGTTTGCTTCACAAGGTATTATTCATCAAACGTCTTGTGTTGGCACACCGCAGCAGAATGGACGAGTGGAGCGTAAGCATCGCCACATTCTGGATGTTGCACGTTCGTTGCAGTATCAAGCAAACTTACATTTGGAATTTTGGGGAGATTGTGTACTCACAGCTTGCTATCTCTTCAATCGCACACCTTCGTCGGTGTTATCTGGTAAAATACTACATGAGCTCTTATTTGACCAACCTCCTTCTTTTGATCATCTTCGGATTTTCGGCTGTTTGTGTTATGCGCATAAAGGGACGGTCATTCGAAAGAATTTTGATGAGCGTGCTTCTCGGTGTGTATTTCTTGGGTATCCGTGTAACCAAAAGGGTTGGAGAGTGTTTGATCTTGACAAGAAGGAATCGTTTGTTTCTCGCAATGTTGTGTTCAATGAGAACATTTTCCCCTTTGCCGAGTCTCCTGCCAAATCAATGGAGCCTTCTTGTGCTACTCCACCTATACTTTCGGATCCTTGTATTATCGAGGAAGATGATAGTCATGCTTCTCCTTTGGGTACAGATATGGACGACAGGGGGAGTTCTCCGACTATCCCGCCGGTGGTTTCGGCTCCTGTGGAAAGCGTGGAGACCGTGGTTGCTCCTGTAGAGAGCGTAGTTGCTTCTGAGGAAGTTGTTGTTGCTTCGGATTTACCCAACTCTCCCATTCTTACTTCTCCCGATGCGTCTGCATCTGCTAGTACCCTTCCTCTCGCTCCGATTGAGCAATTAGGCAAAGGTCTTCATACTAAGCAGCGGTCTGTTTGTCTGGAACCATATGTTACTTATTCAGCTCAGATTCCTCAAGACCTCACACACTCATCGCTCCAATCTCCTCCCGGTCCGTCAGGTACACCCTATCCAATTGCTAACTATGTTTGCTATGCTAATTTTTCAGACTCCTTTAAAGTGTTTATGGCAAATGTTACTGCCTACATGGAACCACGCACTTTCAAAGATGCAATGGAGTTTGACGTATGGCGTAAGGCAATGGGTTTTGAGATCACGGCTTTGGAGGATAATGATACTTGGGAACTTGTTGATCTCCCACCGAATAAGCGAGCTATTGGGTCTCAATAGGTATTCAAGATCAAATTTAATTCAGATGGTACTATCGAGCGTCATACGGCGCGTTTGGTTGCTCTTGGAAATCGTCAAGAAGAGGGTATCGATTATAATGAGACTTTTGCTCATGTGATAAAGATGACTACGGTTCAGACTTTTCTCAATGTTGCAGCTTCTCGCAATTGGGAGCTCCATCAGATGGATGTTCATAATGTGTTTCTCCATGGTACTTTGGATGAAGAGGTTTACATGCGTCCTTCTCCGAGTTTTCTTTCGGCTTCGCCAGGCAAGGTTTGTCGCCTGAAAAAGTCTCTCTATGGGTTAAAACAGGCTCCCCGGTGTTGGTTTGGTACCTTACAAACCGCTTTTTTGGACTACGGGTTTCGTCAATCAGTTTCTGACTACTCGCTCTTCTTGCTTGTCCGTGGATCAACGGAGATTTATATCCTTGTGTATGTGGATGATCTTCTTATTGGTGGCAATGAGGCGACCTCTATTGCTGATTTCAAGTCTTATCTTTCTCACCAATTTCATATGAAAGATTTGGGATCTCCTCGCTTTCTTGGTATTGAGATTGCTCGGAATGCTGAAGGTATATTTCTGTGTCAACAGAAATATTGTGTAGATATTCTTTCCGAGGCTAGTCTCCTTGGCTCTTGTCCTACAAATATTCCCATGGCTCAGAATCATCAACTTGCTCATTCTGTTGCTGACGCCTATTCCGATCCCTCTCAATACCGTCGCCTTGTTGGTAAATTGATTTACTTGACACTTACTCGTCCCGAGATATGTTACTCTGTTTACATACTCTCACAGTTTATGCAAGAGCCAACGACTGAGCATTGGGATGCTGCTCTCAAAGTTCTTCATTATTTGAAGGGAGCGCCGGGTCAGGGACTTCTCTACCAAGCTGGCACAGATTTAGTCCTCACTGCGTTTTGTGATGCTGATCATGGTGCGTGCCCTCTTACTCGACGTTCTTTGACAGGGTATATTTTCTTTCTCGGTGGCTCCTCTATTTCATGGAAGACGACAAAGCAGGATACGGTCTCTCTTTCTTCTGCTGAGGCCGAATATCGTTCCATGTCTTGGACAACAAAGGAAGTTAAGTGGCTTACTGGACTTCTTGACTTCTTTGGGATTACGCAACCTGGACCTATTCCATTTAATTGTGATAGCAAGTCGGCTATTCATATTGCTAACAATCCTGTCGTTCATGAGCGTACCAAGCACATAGAAAGAGATTGTCATCATATTCGTGACTCCATCAAAGCTGGTCTTATTAAACCAATGTTTGTTTCGGATCAGATTGCTACCATTTTTACGAAGGCTTTAGGTGGTCCTCAATTTCTTTATTTGCTGTCCAAGTTGGGCATCTGTAATCTGCATGCTCCAACTTGAGGGGGAGTATTGTGATATGAGCTATGCTTATATCTTGTAAAGCCCAACACTAGTGCTATATATATGTACTCTTTCATGTTAATAAGATACACAGATTAATCCGCTCGTACTTTGACATATTTATTATGACCAGGAGTATCAATCACTTTGTAGAAGTACTTCGGTGTCTCAAAATTCACCATTGAAATGTCAATGCTGGTACCACGTTCACGCTCAGCCTTAAGCTTGTCGAGAACCCATGCATACTTATTAGAGTTTTTATCACCCTCAGCCTTCTCTTCTTCAACAATACCAACGTTACACATCATGTGACCAATTGTTGTTGATTTTCCGGAATTTACATCACCAATGACAGCAACTGTAATCTTTGTCTTCTTCTTGGGAGGCAGCTTCACCGTATCATTCCTTTGTTGAGCGACAAAATTAGGAGGGACAGTTCATTCTTCTTCCAAAGACATATCATGTCCTGTATGTTCTAGTTTTTAAGTCTTCCAAGTCTGAAAATCGGCCTCGATTCCATCGAAGGCTCGATTACCATAAAAGCAAAAGTTAGAGGATATCAATAGCTTCTTTGCTACAGAACATTTAGGGTATATCAAGTTAACTTTGATGTCAACACTTCGAAGAGCTTGTATCGCATTTATATAATAATGGTCGCCCGCAATCAGTAAAATAGAAGGTGGGTGTTCTCTCCCGGCGAGACAATCATAGTAGATGTCCCACAAGTGTTGATCAATGAGCTGGTCAACTGCATCTTTAGGAATTGGTTCAGGTGGTGATGATTCATGATAGACAAAATGCAAATCAACAAACGGCATAAAGCTTCTACTGAATTGTGAATTTGGTCTTCGATGGCAAAGACTACCAGCATTTTTGAGTTGCCTTAGAAAGCTCTACGGTAAATATCAATGATGTTTTTCTTCTCTATGGTAGATTTGTGACGTGGCAACGCAAGAGTTTCCCGTCCCAATAGCCTCCATAGTGGCATTTGTCTCCACAAAATTGAAGAAACGTTAAAGCTCAAATGGAAAAAGGAAATCAGGCTACATAAAGAAAGATACAAACTGAATAGAGAGAATAAAGACTTCAAAATCACACTTTAACAAACATTAAATATATAAGGAGGTAAAGAACACAAAAGAGAAAATATAAACAATGTGCAGACAGATATTGTTGTGTGGCAATACTTGGTCCCAAGGCTACAAGCATCAAAGTGTGCTATATAGAGTCAACTAAGAGATGTTCGAAATTTAATATGCAAATCATAAGATTAAGAGATGGAAAAACTAATTACTCTTTTTCTGAGTTGGTTTTGAAGGTGCATCTCCCATATGTTTCCTTGTGCTAAGCATTTGATTCCCCATCTTCGCATCAAATTGAGTCTAATTGTCATCATCATAATCATGATCAGCCATGCATTTATCTTTTTGAGGGGCGTGTTTCTTAGAACTAAGAGTTTGTGGGAAGTCTTAATTTCTTGTGAAGTTAAAGAATCATAACACAAACCTCTATATGTTTTGTTGATGCCCATGATAGACTGCTAGGCAGGGTACAAAGTTCCTTCTCCTGTTCATCAGCTTGGTCTCCTGATGTCTTAAATTTTAACCCAAATAAAACTGCAAGTGCACAGACAATCGCAGTAGTATAAAGGGTATCGAATCCACAGAGACCAAGGTTACACTTTGAAATTATAGATTTTAAATTAAAGCTAAGATAAAATATGGGTTTTTGATTGTAATGAAACAATGACTGAGACAGCAAATTAAACGGTAATAAATTCAATTAAAACAAGCACTAGATCAAGGTCATTCGCCGGTGATTTCGAACTAAGGACTGAGCAACTATTCATGATTCAATTTAAGCGCGGTCTAGAACTCAAACATAAATGTAATATTGCCCCACTGTCTTGATGCATCAATATCTTTATCTAACAACCTAAATGCCTAAACTGTCGTTTGAATTCAGAGATGTTGACAAGCATTAACGGATTGGTTCAATTTGTTCACAATTGATGGTAACAATCAACTGTCGTTGGTTACACACCAATTGCTCACCAATGGTTTATCTAGCAACCTAGAGCACTGTCGTGAATAAGTTAAACTTGAAATAATAGACTAGGCGGCCACGCTAGCCTAAGCATTACGAATCCCAATTGATGAAGACATATGATAATCTATCCTATTTGGCTCAGTTACTAATCAATCCTAAATCACCATTGAAATCCCCTAATCTAGCTAATGGACTACTCGAGCATGATGGAATCAAACACAACAAAGATGCAAGGAGAATTCATGATGATGATGATATTGAAAGAGATAGGGTTTAGAATTCTTCTCAATAAATGTTGTGGAATGATCCTCAAATTGCAAGCAAATCCAAATGTGAACAGTAATCGCGAATAGTGAATCGTGAATAGTAATCGTGAACAGTGATTCGTGAACAGTAATCGTGAACAGTGATTCGTGAATCTCCAAAGGAGAAAAAGAATTTTTCTAAAAAAAGAAGATTCTCTTTCAGAGGTGGCTGCCTCTCTTATTTATAATAAAAATTAGGGCAACTTGGTTCTGGGTGACCGACCGGTCGGTCTGGTTCCGGACCGGTCGGTCCGTCTTCAGGCGTCTCAAGATCTTCAAGTCTTTGTGTCTGGGACCGGTTGGTCTTCTCATCAGGACCGGTCAGTCCGGATTCCAGGAAGCTTTGGCTTCGGGACTTTGGGTGTGGACCGGTCGGTCCTTTGGATCGGATCGACAGGTACCGGTCAGTCTTGTTCCGATCTTCGCATCTTCTCATCGAGACCGGTCTGTCCCATGGTTAGATCGACCGGTCCTGTTTCCAGGGAGCTTCGAATCTGCGAGTCTTCGGGCGAGCAGGTGCTCGCTCCAGACCGAGCAGGTGCTCGGTTATGAAAAACGCCTTTTTACTCCAATTCATGAGTTTCTAGAATCGGGACCGGTCGGTCTTGTAATGGGACCGGTCGGTCTCAATTCCAGTGAGTTTTGGCTTCGTGCATCCAAGCGAGCAGGTGCTCGCTCCAAACCGAGCAGGTGCTCGGTTATGAAAAACACCATCTTTTCTCCAGATTTGTCTCTTTTTGCTCCAATGACCCCCCAATGACTCCAATCCATGCTTGAGAGCCTCCTAGAGCCTGAGAAAGACACAAAAAGAACTAGAAAGACTCGAAAAACAATAATAAACAATAAGTAAAAGAGGCCAAAGTCCTAATATATCAACTCCCCTGGACTTGGACCTTTTTTTGTCCTCAAACAAAACAAGATCAAGGACAGGAGAATGTCTGAAGATCACATGGAATTCACTCGCTTGTTGGAAAAATCTCTGGACTTCATACTTTCATCACTTGGCCTTAGAACATGTACCACGATCTAACCTTATTCACTCACCACTTAGCAAAACCTCGGAATCCTCAATATCATCTCTTAATCAATTAATGAAAGTGAAAGTACAGTGATCTTACCCAAGGGGAATCGTTTCAAGGGGTGCCGACTTCTCCTAACCAAGACCCTCTCCTGTATACTCTTTTTCTCAACTTTTTATTATTTTTATTTTTATTTTTATTTTTTATGGGACGAATCTAATGAGGTCACAAAAGAGATACGGGTTTACGCATCATCCCCTGGTTCACTTTGAAACTGTTAGTTTCCCTTACAACATGCTTTCCGTGAGGTCACAAAAGAGATACGGGTTTACGCATCATCCCTTGGCTACTTGGGCATGTTGCTTTGAAGTTTTTTAATGGGACGAATCTAATGAGGTCACAAAGGAGATACGGGTTTACGCATCATCCCTTGGTTCACTTCGATCCTTTTAGTTTTCCTTACAACATGCCTTCCGCGAGTCCCAAAGGAGATACGGCAGCGTTAACGTTCAAAGTCATGGCGTAACCACTCACACATCAGTAGAGGGTGACTTCATACTGGAGGTTTTAAGACTCCGTAAGCATTGTGAAGGTTTCAAGACTCCCTGCTTCGTCTGCTGAAGCTGCTGCGTTTCTGCAGAAAATTTTTTTATTTTCGAAGGTTTTAAGACTTCGTATTTCCTATGGAGGTTTTAAGACTCCGTGTCCCGAATGCCGATGGCGAGGTTGCCGCAGGCAAGGGAGCCGAATACGTGCTTGCCAACGACAGGGTCGCCAAGGCCGCGCTCGCCAAGGACGGGGTCGCCATCGGTCTCGCTGAGGATGGGGTCGCCAAAGACGCACTCGCCGAGGACGGGGTCGCTGAGGACGCGCTCACCGAGAACAGGGTCGCCAAGGACGCGCTCGCCGAGACCAGGGTCGCCAAGGACGAAATCGATGAGGATGAGGAGGCCGATGATTGATTGTCTCCTCTTGTTTATGACTTAGTTTATTTTTTCCTCATGAATGAGACTCGTTCTTGGTCAATTGCTCATGAATGGGGCTTTGTTTGCTCATAAATGAGGCTTTGTTTGCTCATGAATGAGGCTTTGTTTGCTCCTGAATGAGGCTTTGTTTGCTCATGAATGAGGCTTTGTTTGCTCATGAATCAGGCTTCGTTTGCTCATAAATGAGGCTTTGTTAAATAGAGAAAACGCAAATGCGCTCATGCTCTTTATTTGCCAATGTTGATGTTAGGCTTTGCAGAATGGTGCTGTTCTCTAGACACGTCTGTCCGAGAACAAGTACACCCTAAGTTTTACCAGCATGGAACTTGGGTTTTCTGAATGACTGTTCAAGGTACATGCCGAACAAATCATTGGCAGCTGCATTTTACCAACGATGCTTGTTGGGTTTTTGAATGATCAGTTGGGTTCGTCCGCCCCAATATTGAACATTAATACTTGTATAGCGCGCTTTGGATCCGATGCTGGATGTCATTGTGTTCGTATTTTCGCATCATCACCGTGGCAAGCAGCAATAAATGCGGAACGACTTTACTTTATTAAAGCTTTGAGAGGTCCATGAAGGATGTAGTTGTTCTCGTGATGAGGTTTGTGCCAAGTGTTTGAAGTTTCTGGTGATGATATAGTCAAAGAGTAGAGTACGGGTACCCCACTCCCCCCCCCCCTTTTAGATGAAGAAGGGAACTGAAATTGTCTAGAGAGAATGAGCTTGTCCGAAGACAAGGCTTTAAAAGCAACTACTCCCCCCCCCCCTTAAGGCGGAGGAGATCAGTGGAGCTCGTCCGGAGACAAGGCTTAGTGAAAACACTTACTCCCCCCCCCCCCCCCCCTTAAAGCGGAGGAGATCAGTGAAGCTCGTCCAGAGACAAGGCTTAGAAAAAGCACTTACTCCCCCCCCCCCTTAAGGCAGAGGAGATCAGTGGAGCTCGTCCGGAGACAAGGCTTAGTGAAAACACTTACTCCCCCCCCCCTTAAAGCGGAGGAGATCAGTGAAGCTCGTCCAGAGACAAGGCTTAGAAAAAGCACTTACTCCCCCCCCCTTAAGGCGGAGGAGATTACTGGAGCTCGTCCGGAGACAAGGCTTAGATAAAACACGGACTCCCCCCCCCCCCCCTTAAGGGGGAGGAGATCATGTGGAGCTCATCCGGAGATGAGGCTTGTGAAACGCGTAATCCCCCCCTTTTTGACGGAGGGGGGCCACTGAACTTGTCCGGAGACAAGCTGCCTACGTACCCTTTGCAGGGATCAAGTCGCCCCGTAGTTCATTACAAGAGCTTCTAAAAGGGTGGTGGCGTCGCAGCGGACTGGGTGGGTTCGCCCGCTTGCTTGGTTTTCCAGCCCCTCTTAGCGCGGACTTCCTCTTCCCTTCGAGCGAAGTCTGTAGCGCGGTGGAGAGCGTTTTGGATGGTCGCGGGTGGGTTGACAGTCAATTCCTGCCAGAATGGAGAGGGGCATCGGAGCACTCCTCTCAAGGCCTCTAACGCGGACGTAGTGCTGATACCGTCCACCTTTGACAGCGTGTGCTTAAACCTTGTTATGAAAGACCGTAGACTTTCATCCTCACCTTGCCGATTTGTCCACAACTCTGCGTCATAGATTTTTCGTTCCGCGAAGATGTTGTAATGCTGCACAAACATCTCTGAGAGTTGATGGAAGGTGTGGATTGAGTTCTTCTCCAGCTTGTAGAACCACTGGAGGGCGGGCCCTTTGAGGCTCTCTATGAACAGTTTGCAGTAGCCGATGTCCTTCTCGGCTTCTGTGAAGTGTGCCCTTCCTAAGGCGACTTCGAATTCCATCAGATGGACAGCAGGGTCGGTGGTTCCTTCATAGATTGGAAGCTTGACTTTTCCAGGGTCAGAGATTTGAGCCCTTGCGACCCTCTCAGCGAAGGGTGTGTTCCGTGCCCTCTCGAGCACATAGGCGATCCCAGGAGCCTTCGCCGTGCTCCGGTACATCTGTAGTTGGGAAGCTTTTAGGTCAGAGATGACCTTATCCAACTGGGCTTGTAGCGCAGCGACCCCTTCGTCTCGGGAACCTTGTGGAGCCCTGCGCTCTTGTTCCCTCTTATACAGCTCCGCTGTGGAGGGTTCTCCTCCTCCATTGGCCCTAGCGTTGTCGCCAGCAGTGTCTGTTCGGGCACGTCTCTGAGGAGGAGGTTGGTCTTCGTCCGATGCCTCCCTAGCACGTTCAGGGGTTTCATCAGATTCCTGACGTGGCGGTGGTGGAGGCAAGTCTTCTGGATCCGTGCGAGCGGTCCGAGGTGGCACCACGTTGTCCCGATCTCTTATGTTGGTCCGAGGCGTGTTGATTCGGGATCTCTTGCGCTTTCTTCGTGAAAGCGCCTGCTGCTTGCTTGTCGTCGCCTCGTTGAACTTCTTCTGCTCCTGCGCCCGCTTGACGAGCGTTTCCAGCATCTGCTTGATCTCCGTCATATCTGATGGGTTGTTAGCAGTGTTCGGTGCAGGAGCTTCGACGAAGTTCTCCTTCTCCTGGTTGCTCCTGCGAGACGAGGACTCCTCGCTGCTGTTTGACTTGCTGTTGTCATTGGTCATCTTCCCAGATCTTGTGTAACCTAGCCTTTTTGTGTCAGAATTTCTCTATTCCCCTTAGTCGGCGCCAAACTGTGGGAGCCTAAGCTAGCACAATTAAATTTGTAAGGGTTCGTGAAGAGGAAGAGATTTCTAGGGTTAGCTAAGGTTGCAAGAGATGAGTAAGAGCTTTTGTTTATTGTTGTGTAAAAGTTTGAGTACAAGATTGTGAACCAGATTGCGAATGCCCTCTCAAGGGCTTTTACATCAACTATATATACTATCTCTAAGGCGGCTAAACATTCCTAAGTCTTCGCGGATTCCATCCCTGCTAAGGTCGGTTGCATCAGAGTGGGCTTCGTGTTTGGACCGGCCTTCAGGCTATCTCTATGTCGTTGGACTGGAGGCTGCGCTGGACCAAGCACGTGGTCGGCCCACTGAGGGACCGAACACGCGGTCGGCCCGTCGTGGTGCCAAGCACGCGGTCGGCCCGTCGTGGTGCCGAGCACGCGGTCGGCCCGTCGTGGTGCCGAACACGCGGTCGGCCCGTCGTGGTGCCGAGCACGCAGTCGGCCCGACGTGGTGCGAGCACGCGGTCGGCCCGACGTGGTCCGAGCACGCGGTCGGCCCGACGTGGTCCGAGCACGCGGTCGGCCCGACGTGGTCCGAGCACGCGGTCGGCCCGACGGTGGTCCGAGCACGCGGTCGGCCCGACGTGGTCCGAGCACGCGGTCGGCTCGCCGTGGTGCCGAGCACGTGGTCGGCTCCCTCCCGGTCCGTTTTTTGCTTCGTCTAGACTTAATCACCTGCCACATGTTCTGCATCGCGGGAAGACTCAGGTGTTGTTTCGCCTTCTTCATCGAGAGACCAGAGGGCCATTTCTTTAGTCGTCTTGTCTTTGGACGTTAATGTTGAGCGGGTGAAAACCGACCCCTATAGCGTAAATCGTGAAGAAAGAGGAAGAAGAGAAACGACGTCGTTTTAATTGGTTTCGTTTACTCAGAAATAAGTAACAATAAAAGAACTTCTATTTGATTGATTCTCGATGAAGATAACTAGCACAATGGCAACTATGCTCCTTAACCCATACTCGTGTCTGGAGTTCGATCCATGACGGGATCGAATTTTCGATTTTTTAACAATGAGAAACGACGTCGTTTTTCGTCTTCTTCTTCACACAAGCAATGAGAGGAAACGACGTTGTTTCCTTGGACGACAACAGTAAACGGCGACAAAATTTTCTGTTAATAAATCTAACAGTGGGCTTAATTGGCGAGTCAACGAAAGGTTAACGGCAAATGGTGAAAGTCAAAAAAAAGTCGGTGTTTTTCCGGCCAGTTCATAGTTCGGGGTTTTTTTGGCAAGTCGTGTAAAGTTCGGGTTTTTCTGGCCGAATTCCCAATAAAGAATACCAATTTCTTTACCTTCCCAAATATAGTATGCTTGTTATCAAACCAATTAGTTTTATCCAAAGTGAAAAAGAATTGAGTTCGATTTGAATTCGGTGAGCTCGCATTAGCCATGGGTCAAAAGTAACATTTTGGTAGCCAAAAACTTGAGCCCATGTAGTTTTAAAAAAGTTTGTGTGTGTGTGTGTTACTCTGATCTTTCTGATTTTCCTACATTTTATTTGTCTCAGAATGTGACTTAATTTGCAAGATGGTTACGAATTAGGATATTTTCTTAATTACACTTGCAGGGTACTTAAATGCATGGTAATTTATACTTGTCACAAGGTAGACAACATTTTCTTATGGTATGTTATTTTATTAAATAAAACGCTACCGGATATATTCATGACATAACAGTCAGTATATTGACCTTAATCATACCCGATATATATTCACAAGTGCACATTTCCAAAAAGACCAAAAATGAATTTGCTTCATTGAAACATGCTAGATCTATTTAATACAGCAAACGAATTTGCTTCATATATTTGTAAAAAAGAATGGAATTCTCACCAAACTCACAATTGAGTTTTTTTCTTATTAATACAATTTTATCTTTAAAGAGTGTAAACAAATGATAAAACATAGCCTTTTTCAATAATCAATCAATCATCCTTTCTAGGTCCAAGTCATGCATTCTTTTATAATTCTAGAAGAAATAAATAAATAGTGTTACTTTTTCCTTTTAAACACGCACATGCATTGCATTCATATTAAATTATTAGATCAATAGACAATAATTGACATTAGTTTATAGGTTCTCTACTTCTTTGAATACATAAATTGTCTCACCAACTACATACTCACTTCTTTCTCTTGTTTAATTTCTCTGTCGGTTTGATTTAATTAAGCCCAATAGTTAACGGGCCACAACTACAAAGCCCAAATACATTATCCACGTGTTAAAACATGAGTGGTACAAAATCAAAAACTTGTTGCCTTGGCGGATTTTGCCTGTTATATGCTCTGCACTGATACAACTGATCAGACGTGTCAGTTGTCTTCTCTCTCTATCTATTTCTGGGTTTGTATCTTCTTCTTCATACTAAAAAACCTTCATTAATCTCCATGATCGTATAATCCTTTTCTGTACATTTATTATGTTATTAGAAAAGCCACCAATGTCATTATCATCTTTATCTCTCTCTCTGGATCTATGCATATATTCGCATTTACCTTTGTAAAATAACTAACCAAAACTAGTAAATCTTTCAGATTGAAGAAGACGAAGAGCAAAGCATCCATGGAAGCTACTCATCTTCCTCCTCCTCCACAGTTACCATCTCTCTCCGGTACGAATTTTTCATAATCTCTCTCTCTCTCTCTCTCTCTCTCTCTCTCTCTCTCTCTCTCTCTCTCCTCTTTTCTCTTTTTGGAGCTTTTTGATATTTTCAAATTTCAAAACAAAGCATACACTGGACCCACTTTTTCTCTGTTTGTCTTTCTCTCTCATCGATTTGAAAATGTTGGAAACAGACCTTGAAGCTCGGATGCAAATCCTGCGTGTGTCTGCTTCTGAAGAAGACGATGATACATTTGCTCAACGAGCTGAATGGTTTTACCAGAAGAGACCTCTCCTTCTCTCGCTTTGTCTTGACCTGTACAACGGCTACGTAACTCTCTTGGGTCGTTCGCATCAAACCAAACCGAATCATCAGCTTAAACTCACAATCTCTCATCATAATCAGCTCTTTCAAGATGACGACGACGACTCCGTTTCCGACATTGATTCCGTTAGCGAAGTCGAAAGCGCTTTGTCCTTCCAACAGACGCAAGATCCCACTACGGTTTCTGAGAAAGTCGACGAGCTTGTATCGCAGCTCGTGTCCGCAAACTTGGACAAAGAGACTCTGCAACATGAGTTACTACAAAAGGAGCAGCAGTTTCAGGAAGCGTCCAAGACTGTAGAGCTGTTGAAGAATTTTGTCGTGTTGCTCGAGATGGAGAAAGAAGTCGCTGTGGAGGAAAACGCTAATCTCGGATACAAAGTCACTTCTCTCTTGGAAGAGAACAGAGAGCTAGCCACCGAGGCATTGTTTATGAAGAACGAAGCTGTTGGGCTAGCTAGGTGTGTGCTTAAGATGAGAGATGATCATTTTAACAAGGTCTGCATTCTCCAGAACCGTATCTACACACTTCAGGCATCGAGGAACTTGGAGCCCGTTCATGATAAGGTCGCAACCGGCTGCTTTGGCCTCGATAAGCATAAGACTAAGAAGAAGAAGAAGGACGACAAAACAACAAACAAGACCGATGAGAAAACCGGAATTAAGTGGTTGAAGAAGCTGAACACCATGAAACTGTTCACAAAGTGCAGCCTTAACCCATCTGCTGCTGCTGCTCCGTCGTGCTGCAATCTCAATTTGCCTAATTAGTCTATCCTTTGAGTGTGTTAGTAACTATGAACAATGCATGTATGACTCTGTATGTTGTATCGCCTTGTCTTAATGCTTTTCAATGCATCGCCCCGATGCACAGTTTGTTGCTTCCTGCAAACAATCCGTGGCTTTTAGATGAACATATGTATGGTTTACATGACTTACTTATCTGCTAAACACAACAATGTCATGACCTTCCCACTCACAAATGCTTACTGCTTCTATATAACCTACACTGTTCATGTTTCCAATAAGGTAGAGAAAGCAAAGGCAAAGAAATGAGAACGCTTCACGGAGAAAGCCGATTCTCCAACTTGATTATACTCTATGCCATTTTCTCTTTCTCTTTTCTCATGCTAATATCTGAAGGAACAGAGCATATAGTTGGCGACAGCAATGGTTGGGAACTCTTTACAAACTATACCAACTGGACACAGGGAAGAGAATTCCATGTTGGTGATGTCTTAGGTAAATTTTCTCTCTGACACAAGGATTCCCAAATACAGCACAATCAAAGTTGTAATCCCATCTCCTGTATACTTTCACACCAATTGCTAAAGATGATTTAAGTTCATTCTGTCTCTCTTCTTCAGCAGCTAAGAAAAATATGATTGAATGTTTCAAATTCCACCTTGCTAAGTATGTTTCTCTCTTCTTCAACAGTTTTCAACTACGCAAGCGACGAGCATAACGTTATCCAAGTTAACTCTACAGCCTACGCAGGTTGTGGAAGAGACAATTACACATCTATCTACACCAAAGGCAATGACACAATACTCATATCCGAAGTTGGAGAGCTCTGGTTCATCTGTGGAGTGGATGATCACTGTGAGAACGGCCAGAAGCTTAACATTAACGTAGCTCCTTGAGTACCGTTTAGAGTGATTGTCAATGATAGTACCAAAATAATGTCGTTCACTTGGATAACAACATCTGAATAATATACAGGGTAATCTTAATACCTCTTGATCTACAAATAACCTATATGCATACTTTGCCACTCTCGAACATCCAACCTTCTATCCAAAGAAAGAGACATTTCTTGCAACCATCTAGCAGAGAAAAACGAATTACTCTTCAAATGACAGACACGTAGATAGCTCTCGGTATGCATCAAATACAACTCTCATCGTTCAGAAACTTCTTCTATGTCACATCTACTTCAACAGCTTTCTTTTGAAGATTCGCAATCCGGGCCTGCAAGAACAGTTAAACACACCAACATTTTTTGTAATTTGTCTCAGAACAAGAGTTTCTTCAAGGCTATGAAACAAAACAAACCTTGAATGATTTCGATCTGCGAAGAGAAGGATCTATCTCTAAACATTTCAAGTACGACTTCTCCGCGAGATCGTATTGACCTTTTGCTACGTAGACATCACCTTGGCAAATATAGGCCTGGTAAGTAGAACTAACATAAGCTTTCAAACATAAACATAGAAAACTCCAAAGAGCATCACCTCTGGTTATATACCTCAGAATAATTGGGAGCTAAAGCTAGAGCTCGGCTAATATCTTCAAGAGCCCCAGAGTAATCAAGCATTCCCAATTTTGCTACTGATCTTCAATCAACCAAATTCCAACAATCTAGTTACATATACAATCTATGAAGAAACAGTATCCAAATGATCAATTCAGTACCTGTGTTTGAAGATTCTATGCAAGCCACCGTAGGGTTTCAGCTCTAAAGCCTGCAACAATACGCATCATTCGTCAAGCTCTAGAGAAAATGGAGAGGAAATAGAGACGAATACAAACTCAATAGTAAACCTGAGTGAGAAGTTTTTCTGCCTCTGGGAATTTTCCAGCTTCGATTTGGGAAAGAGAATTGTTGGTTAGCGCTAAACCGGAGAGAGCGTTTGCGACGGCGGAGGAAGAAGAAGCTTCCCGGCCGTCGCCGCAGAGACTGAGCAGGATTTCAGCAGCTCGAGAAGAAGTGGAGCAGTGACGGAGGAGGAGACCTTGAGGGAGAGCCACGAGATTCGGACCGGATCCGCATCGGCCGAGGCAACCGGTTGGGCTGACTCGGATATCGGGAGGTGCGAGAGCCGTTAACGTCTCGAGAATCTGGAAGGAGCCTTGTTTCCGGCAAGTGCGATTCGTACAAACGCGAATCTCCTTCACCGATTCTCCCGAACTCCGGCAGCTCAACGCCGGAAAAATAATGGAAGCCATAAACGATAAGTATATCGACGACGAGAAGATTTTATTCGAGCGCGCGTGAGAAAAATAAACCGAAATAAATGGTTTTAATTCGGTTTGACTAAACCAGATTTCACAATTGTACCCAAAAAAAGAACTCAAATCATCACATTGAGTTCCATTTCACACTAAACACCACAAGACATTGAATCATGATCAAATTAGTAAGCTCAAATATAGAATTGGCTCAGAACTAATCCATAGTACTATGTAGTTTAAAACATTAAAGGAAAGTAATTGGCAAATCTTCTCATAGTTCCTTCACACTGACTGTTGTGAACTATGTTAGCCGTTTCCCATATGCTTGTTTTCCTTTGTGGTGTATCTGAAATCTGTGTTCAACACAAACAAGTACCAAGGATGTGGACAAGGAACAATGGGTATACACTAAAGACACACAAAATTTACAGTCTCCAAGGGAAAAAAGCAAATACAAGCCATTTTGCAATGTAAGCATTTCAAAAGTACTTGTACATATCTAAAACTTAGAAGTTGTATTTTCCTACAAGACTTGTAGTCTCAAGAAGTTGGGGTTTTCTTCATGTGACTCACAACAAGTCCAGGACTCATGAGCAAACATATACAATACTCATCAAATCTTAAGGATTCATCATAGGGTTATCATAATTTTGGATCAACGACATCGTGTTGGTTTAAGAAGCGAAAGCCCATAATGTATCTGTACTCTCCGGTGCCAAGACATCGAGAGCAATCACATAATCCACTCCCTCCACAACTCCTGCACCTGTATCCAAACACCCAAAAATCTTTACTTGTTTAGTTTTTGATTCAAATCTCAAAGAACATTTAGTTTCTCCAAATATTTTTACCATTTGGGCCATACTCCTTTTGGAAGCATTTCCATATCCACGCAATTAGTCCTCCCTTGAATCATAAATAACCAAAAAGAGACAAATTCTAGACTAGTTGATACGAAGCAATCATTTAAGCATCATTAGATGAGAAGATAAACACATAAATTTTTCAATTCATTATACCTTTCCCGCTACAATTGAAACAATCGACTCTTCCAGTTCCATGGCACACTACACATCGGCTTTTCGCCCTTCTCCTCATCTCCGTCTTAGCACCAGACTGTTCAATTGCTGATTTCGTCAGCGTTCTAGATATAGAAAATTGGGTGGGTTTTCGATTTCATCATACCTGAGTTGTGATAATCCATGAAGGTTTGTTGAGATAAATCTTATGTTTTCCCTCCGTCGATTTCGAATTCGGAACGCCTTCTTCTGGCCGGAATGATCTCACCGCCGGCAGCCGGAGACACGCGTTCGCCGTCATCTCCGTCTCTCTTCAGTCTTACACACCAGATAAATCCATTTCTCTGATTCTCTACTTCATTCCATTTTCCAATTCTCTCTTGGGCCCAAAGCCCATTCCTCTACAAGGCCCATTCTTGTCGTCAAAATAACCGAACCGGAATTCAAATTGAACCGGACTTTTGAAAAGCGATGGTTGAAATCATTATTGTTGTTTGCTGAGGGTTCGATTCGCAAACTATAATGGAGCTGGAGCTTGAGCTCATCCAGCTCAAGCAGCATTAGCATTATGCTATATTGCTCTGATTAAAATGCATGATTAGCAGAGCTATGAGTGATTATATATAAAATTAAGATAAATTATTTTATTATATTATTTATATGTATTCTTATAATTACATAAATAACGTATATTCATTTTTAGTGAAATGGATTGTGTATTTTTAAATTATGACAAGACTTTTTTTTATTTTTTCTAATTTAAATTATATTTAAATGAATTATTATTTTTATAATATTATTTCAAACTATAGAACAAATAAAATAATGATAAACCTGAACTAAAATAACTAAAAGTTTTTATGTATAGAATTTTTTTTGATGTTATCTAAAAATAAATTAGTTTTATAATTTTATTTTAATTTTTTTTAATATATTAGAGCTCAATGTCTGGAAAAGCTCTACTTGAGAGCATTGAGGGCAAGAGCATTTAGGAATATTAGCAGTTAGTAAATGCTATGCTTAATGCTCTATTAATTACACGTGATTGGATAATACAGAGCATGATGCTCATTTAAATGCTCTTTCAATCAAACACTGAGTATACATTAAGGAGCATGGAGCAATTAATTGATGTTACTTCTCCAACAATTCAAAATTATACACATTGGTTGGTACTTGTATTGTTTTTTTCTCTCTGTCCAAATACTCAAGATGTCTCTCTTCCATTGTATTTTTTTTTCTTTCAAAACGATCTCTAGTTACAAGCAACCAAAATTGGATACAGAAAAATATTTTTAAAAAGACTAAAAAAAGTAGAAACCAGAACAACTTCTATTGTTATAGGCTTTTGAATTTCATCATATCCCATCTTTTGCCAACTTGTTGACTATAATTAAATACCCCACATGATGATCTTCTCCTTCTCCATTTCTTTTCTTCCTGTTTCAAATTAGAGATTTAGAATCCAAAACCACGGTATTCGCAAAAGAAAAGCTCGAGTAATGGTCCTTACAGTCGAAAGTAGCCCAGCTCGAGGGCGGTACTATGGTGGTAATTGTGTTATGATTCAATTCGCTTGAGAAAATCACATTCTTTTGGTTTGGTTTCTTAACTTCTGGAAGAGGTAAAGCATATACATTCTCCTTCATATCTACCTAAACCTGCATTACTTGGTAAAACAGTTAATGAAAACGATCCAAGATCCTTGTTAAAAAAAAAGCTTTCTTGATTCACAATCCAATGATCATACCCCTCGAATTCTTGTTTCTGGAGGTGTTACTTCAATAACATGCTTAAGAAGGATCTCTTCATCAAGTGAAAGCGTTCTTGCTTTCCTCGGAGTTTCGGGCTTGTATCTGCTCTCTACCAAGTGACTAACTTTGCAGCTTAGCTGACTAGCTGTAGGAGCCGGTTGTATCCCTCTCGGTGAAACCCATTTCTTCTCATTATATCTAAGAACCACCAACACATGAGAACAAAGAAATGATTGATTTTGCTTAGCAAAGGCAAGAAAACCTTATGAAGGTAGAAAAGAATCAAATACTTGGCTCTTATAAACGCGTCGCTTGAGCTTCTCTCGAAATGAAGAGGCAATTCTGATTCCCAATACCGATTTGCCTTAGCATTACCGGTAGCTAAGGCGGTCAAAATAAATATTGGAATAAGATGATTATGGATTCATATGTATTGAAACCTTAATCGAAATCATAGACAGAGGAGAGCTTACATTGCATGAAAGCAACCTGATCTGGAAGCCATGTATCCAAAGTTATAGACCTTACCTGTTTCAAAATCTCTCAGTACCAAAATGTCATATCTTTTCTTCAGCGAGCATCCAAGTCAGCTCACAAAATTCTTGGAGAGAACAAAACTCAAACAAAAAATCAGACTAAGCCTCAAAGCTCACGGAACCAAAAGAAGAAAAAGTAGATGTCGGGTTTCTTTTGGAATATCCGTGGATTCAATAAGTCAACAAAGCATCCCGTGGTCCGTAATTGGATAAATCAGTTTTCTTTACAATTTGGTTGTTTGGTGGAAACAAGAGTCAAGGAACGAAAGGCAATGCGTATTGCTTCTTCAGTTTTCAGAGATTGGTCGTTTATTTCCAACTATGAGTTCAATCGTTTGGGCAGGATATGGGTTCTATGGGGTCCCTCCGTAAGAATGACACCGTGTTACAAGAGTGGGCAAATTATCACCTGCTCGGTACTAATGGATGGATGGGAAGACGAATTCTTTTGTTCATTCATCTACGCATCCAACTCAAGGGAGGAAAGAAAGGAACTGTGGGAAGATCTAAAGAATCATCAAAATTCACCAATGTTCAGAAATAAACCATGGCTGATTTTTGGAGACTTCAACGAGATATTGGATATTCATGAACACTCTGATTATATGTCATCTCCTACTGTCACTTCAGGTATGCGAGAGTTTCAAGAGGCTGTTACATATTGTTCATTCACAAATATGACATCTCATGGCCCGTTATTCACTTGGTGTAATAAGAGGGAAGAAGGATTGATCTGCAAGAAACTTGATCGTACTCTTATGAATCACGAATGGCACTCTGCTTATCCACAATCTTACTGTGTCTTTGAATCCGGTGGCTGTTCTGATCATATGCGTTGCCGCATACAATTCAAAGCAGCAACATCCAAGACTCGACGCCCTTTCAAATTTACAAACGCTCTTACTGGTATATCTAGTTTCTTACCGAGAGTGGAGTCTTACTGGAAAGATACAGAGGTCCTTTTCAATTCAACATCTGCTTTGTTTAGGCTTTCAAAGAAGTTAAAGGCTCTAAAGCCGGTTCTACGCGCACTGAGTAAGGAAAAATTAGGGAATCTTCCGAAAAGGACAAAAGAGGCTTATGACAAACTGTGTGAATGTCAAACAAAGAATATGTTGCAACCATCTGCGGCGGCCTTGGCAGAGGAATCAACAGCTTACACTAAATGGCAGTTCTTATCAGAGCTTGAAGAAAAATTCTTACGCCAAAAGTCTAAGATACATTGGCTGCAAGTTGGAGATGGAAATAACAGATTTTTCTATCAATCAGCGAAGGTACGTGAGATACGGAACTCAATTCGAGAAATAAAAACAGGAGATGGTGAGATGGCGAGTACACAAGACGATATCAAAAGGGAGGCAGAACGTTTTTTCCACTCGTTTTTAGCTCATAAATTGGAGAACTATCATGGAAGCTCGAGAAATGAGTTACAAGACTTACTACAATTTGAATGTAGCGACGTGGATGAAGCTCTATTGCAACGTCAGGTTACAGAGGATGAAATCAAAGCTGTTCTATTTGCAATGCCGGGGAACAAGGCTCCGGGTCCGGATGGATATACGTCGGAATTCTTCAAAGAATGCTGGCCGATTGTGGGTAAAGATTTTGTTGTTGCTGTCCACTCGTTTTTTGACAAAGGTTTTCTTCCCAAGGGAATAAATACTACTATTTTAGCCCTTATACCGAAGAAGACGGATGCAATTGAGATGAAAGACTACCGTCCAATCTCCTGTTGCAATGTTTTGTACAAGGTGATTTCCAAAATACTCGCGAATCGACTGAAACGGGTTCTACCTAAATTCATTGCTTCAAACCAATCAGCCTTTGTTAAAGAACGTTTATTGATGGAAAATGTACTCCTTGCCTCCGAGATTGTTAAAGGGTATCACAAGGACACTATATCTTCTCGTTGTGCGGTTAAGATAGACATCTCCAAGGCATTCGATTCGGTTCAGTGGCCTTTCTTGTTCTCTACGCTCCAGGCTCTAAATTTTCCCGAGAGGTTTATTCATTGGATTAAACTATGTGTGACAACAGCATCTTTTTCTGTTCAAGTGAACGGAGAACTAGCGGGTTTCTTTCGAAGTGAAAGGGGTCTTCGTCAAGGCTGCTCTCTCTCGCCTTACTTGTTTGTCATTTGTATGCACGTGTTATCTAAGATGCTAGATAAGGCTGCCTTGGAGCGAAAGATTGGTTTCCATCCTTCTTGTCAAAAGCTAAACCTCACTCATTTATGTTTCGCAGATGACTTACTAGTATTTGCAGATGGACATAAACGTTCTATAGAGGGAATTCTAGAGGTTTTCAAAGATTTTGCCGCTGTTTCAGGTTTGAACATCAGTCTTGAAAAGTCTACATTGTATATGGCAGGAGTTTCAGAGATCAACAAAGAGGCTATTCTAGAGCAATTCCCATTTGATACAGGTTCCTTACCGGTTAGATATTTGGGCCTCCCGCTCCTAACAAGACGTATGACAGTGAATGACTACACTCCTCTTCTAGAAAAAATCAGATCGCGCATAAGCAGTTGGACAACAAGGAACCTTTCTTTTGCAGGCCGTCTTCAACTTATTGCCTCGGTAATTCATAGCCTCACGAACTTCTGGATCTCAGCATTTAGATTGCCGAAGGGTTGTATTCATGAGATTGACAAATTGTGCTCAGCCTTCCTTTGGTCTGGACCCGATTTGAATCCGAAGAAAGCTAAGATAGCTTGGAAGGATGTTTGTAAACCAAGGGAAGAAGGAGGTCTTGGACTACGATCTATCTCGGAAGCTAACAAGGTTAGCTGTCTAAAATTAATATGGAGAATCCTATCATCCCACTCTTTATGGGTAAATTGGGTTAGATTTTATTTGATTCGTAAAGGCTCCTTCTGGTCTATAAAGGCTTCTTCATCCGTTGGTTCTTGGACTTGGAAAAAATTATTGAAATACAGAGATCTTGCAGCGCCTTTTGTCAAGGTGGTGATTCACAATGGGGACTCGTCATCATTTTGGTATGATTCTTGGTCTTCTCTTGGTAGAATAATAGATCTTACGGGCAATCGAGGCTGCATTGACTTGGGGATCGAGATCGACTCGACTGTAGCTAATGCTCTCAGTCTGCAACGAAGACGACGACGTCATAGGACAGAGATTTTGGGAAACATTGAAACGGAGATCCAACATCAGCAACAGCGAGGTATTTCTCTTGAAGAGGATGTGTTCTTATGGAGGGAAAAACAAGACACATACAAAGCGCACTTCAACACAAAAAACACTTGGGAACAGATTCGAGTGGCACAACCTACGAAGGATTGGTACAAAGGTGTGTGGTTTTCAAAGGCCACACCTAAATACTCATTCATAGTATGGCTAGCAATAAATAACAGGCTCACGACAGGTGATCGTATGGCGAGATGGAATATAGGAGCCCGTGTTTCATGTGTTTTCTGTAATGATCTTCTTGAAACAAGAGATCATCTATTCTTCAGTTGCAGCGTCACAAGGGAGATATGGTCGGCCCTAACCCGAAACATTCTACCCTTAAACCACACGGCACAATGGGATGAGATTGTTCAGCTTCTTAGAACCGAGGGACATGATTTCACCCGTATGTTCCTCTTTCGATACACATTTCAAGCAGCGGTATATACAATTTGGCGAGAAAGAAATGGTAGAAGACATAGTGACTCTCCGATCTCCCCTACTCGCCTCATTCAACAAATCGATAAGCAGGTGCGAAACCGACTCTCCTCCATTCGTTCCTACGATCCAAAATATGCCGACGGTATGACGGTTTGGTTTATGACGCGATGAAGCTCCACGCTTCTTTCACTCTTTTAACAAATTTTAGCTCTAAAATTTCCGAAATTTGAAACAAGGCTACAATCATTGTAAAAACGTTTTTTTTTGTGTTTGAATTAATTTTACATTCAATTCAAAAAAAAAAGAATCAATCAGTTTCAAGATTGCAATTTTTAAAGGGACCTGTGAGATGTGAACGCCGAGGCTGCGATGGATTCCAGAGCATTGCATACAAATGAATATACCAAGATTTACACTTGCCCATCTTGGTGCCCTGTAAATAGAGATATAATAGATCCAACCACACAAAGCTCTTAATTATCATTTTGTTGAAAGATGAAGAAGAAGAATGTGATGATGATGCTTACTTACTTTGATTTACAATCTGCACATTCTCGATTGTCCGATTGTTTCAAAAGTGCTTCCAATATCTGTAACCCACACACAAATCTCTAAATCATTAAAGACGCAACCTTTCAGACGCAAAATCAATCGAAAAAAGGAACCTTTGAATGCTTAGCGTTGAGCTCCTTGGAAACAGAGGACTTCCCGTTCATTCTGATGAAAGAAACTCAACACAAAGAGAGAGAGAGAGAGAGAGAGAGAGAGAGAGAGAGAGAGAGAGAGAGAGAGAGAGAGAGAGAGACGATTGAAAAAGAATCAAAAGAAAAGTTTGGAACAGAGAGAGAGCGAAAATGGATTTCAAGGAAGAGCGGATTTGAAGGAGAGAAGAGGGAAAGAGAAAGACGGTTTCTCCTACCCTTTTATAATCAATCTGTGACTAGGGACACATCATCTTCCCCTCTCTTTCTCTATTTTTGTTAATTAAAGAAAACCAATTTTACTCATTGGAGGCTGAACAGATCGGAGATAGTCAAGGGTCACAAGCAAAACGATTTTTTCTCTCTCAAACCTCCGTAAAGAATCGATTTTTCTTCTCCGGCACGGCAAAAATCTTTCCTTTACCTCAATTTCCCTCAGGTTAGTTTCTTATCTCTTCATAGCTTAATGGGTCACTGCAAAACTCAGTTTTTATCTTCTTATTCCTCGCAAGATTGAGGCTTTTCCAACTAAAAACTATGTACCATCTATTTATTAAGGCATGATGAATTGTGTGCAATCATGAATTCAATCAAGCTCCTCCAAATCTACCATCTGTATATATACGAGTTACCTTCAAAATCCATCACAATGGTATAAAAAGAAAAGAAAAGGAAGCATCATTACACTTTCACAACTTATTGAGCCTCTAAGATGATTTTTGCAGGAACATGTCGACCTTTGAATTGGTTGCAGCAGAGAGAAACTTCATGCAAACAGGAGGATTCACTCCGGCTATAGCCAGCACTGAGCTTGGCAAAGACCAAATCCCATCTCCACAGATCAAACCAGAAGCCACTGCTGTCCCAAAAGCTTCGGCCTTTGCTGCATCTACTCTTTCCCATATGAAAAGTATCAAACTTCCCACACACATGTCAATTGCAAAGTACGGTCCCAAGAAAAACGGTATAGCCATCGCCATTGGAAGAGGTATAAACCTTCCCCATTTGCTCCAAAGACTGTCTTTTACTATGTTTATAAGAATCGCCACACCGAAAAACGCGTAGCATAGGACGAGACATTCTCTCGGTAATGATGAGACGCCTTCTACTCCTAGTTTAGCCATACTCCGATACACGGTTGCAAATGGTGCTGGGTATTCACTGTTTGGGATACCTAAATCGTCAAACGCTTGGTAGAATAGCCAGAACACGCAAGGAGATACCACGCAACCCATTGCTGTTCCAATCACTTGGCTCACAAACATCGACTTTGGAGATGATAACGTGAGGTAACCAGTCTTGAAGTCCTGTGTTAGATCCGAAGCTGTCGAGACTATGTTCATCATGACACCACATGCTGCTAGACCAGCAAGCATACCACCGTGCTCAGAGCCAGCCCAAGCTCCGATTGTGAATATTGCGAGTTTTCCATAAGTTGAAGCCAAGGACCAATCTGTGAGTCCAGCTCCATAAGCATTACAGAAAGCTAAGACAGGGGCACAGATATAGATGACCAGAATGTAATACCATCTCAGCTGTTGGAACATGTGAGGGAGTATCGCCGTAGATGTTGCGGCTATTATGATGTACCCTCCAACAGCAAACCAAGTAGGGATTTCGTCTTTGAGGAAGAATCTTGTACGTCGTTGGTCATCGTACGATTGCTTTGGGCTTAATGGGGAAGCATGAGGGTCTTCTTGAAGTGTGAAGGAGCTTCTTCTTGAAGCAGATTGAGTGCCTCGAAGCTGTACGAATAGTCCTGAAAGTGTCCGGCTCAGCACTTTGCAGAAGTTGTATAAACCATCTCCTAGGATTATAGCAACAGCTATGAACACCTGAATGGTCCAGTGTACAGAGATTAACTTAAAGCAGAAGCATTCTATAAAGAGATTAACTTTGAAGAATGTTATGTAGTGTTTTGTTTACCTTGTAAGCCTGGAGGCCATGCATGCTGCTGGATGGAACATCAGCAGGAAACCATTCTCCCTTTCTGGTTTCAATGAGAGGCCACATTATTCCCCAAGAGAGAATTCCACCCAAAAGAACAGAGATGTTGATTATGTATGGACATATCATGCCAACACCAACATATGTTGCTGAAAAATCAAAGTAGAACCTGTTTGTACATCAGGCTCTCACCAGAAAGGAACTCAACACTGGGATTACTGAAAAAACAATAAGCCAGCTTGCGGTTTAAAGCCAATGCTCGTTGTTTTCGAGTAAGTGAATTGTTTAATGAACTTACTTGTATTGGTAAGCTTTGAGTCCGAATGTCGGGAAGTTGGAGAACCCACAATTATCTCCTCCGGTAAAGAACCATTGGAAGAAACTCCAGAAGAAGCTTACGGAGAAGAATTTTCCCAACATCCTCACTTGTTTCCTGATGCAGAGAAGCAGCATGGAGTCAAAAGGAAGCAGAGAAGTCAGGACTAATAAGCATAAAGTGAAAAGGACAGTACTTGGCTAATTTGGCCCCTTGAGGGGTATGAAAGCTGTTGATAAGAGTAGCAGTTGCAGTACCACTTGGGTATGTTAGTTTGAAGTCTATTACCATTATCTGCAAAACAAAGAAAACCGGACATTTTGAGTTCTCGTAAACTCATTGTTTCTTTTTCGGTGCACAGGAGAGAAAGCAGGAAATACCAAACACAACCAACCTTTCGCAAGGGAACAACCGAGAAGAGACCAAGAAAGCTGACAACAAAGAGGAAACCAATAATCCAACCCAAAGAAGGGTTCTTGACTCCACGGACAGCATCTCCTGACTGATTCGCAATTCGTTCACTCATACCAAAGAGGTAAGTCCCAAACCCTCCTGTATAAAAATCATATCCCCAAATAAGCATTTATTAGTTAGAAAAATCAAAATCCCTTGACATAAGCAGAAAGAGAGAGAAAGCAGGTGAGTGATGAGTAAAAAAGACTCAAAAGATTTGTCCTTTTATACCATTAAGTCACAAACACACACACAATACCAAGTCCTGATTCTCATTAAGCAAACCTAAGGCAAACTGATTTCTAACTTAATTATCTGAATCAATATGAAGATGAGGTTTTGTTTACCGCTGAAGGCAATGCCGGAAGAAGCAACAACACATGTCTGAATAACAGTATTCTCCTGGCGAGTAAATGGCTGTCTCAAGTAACCAGACTTATGAAGCATCTTAGTCCATGTCTTTACAAAGAAGAATCCAAGAAGACCAGCGGAGACATTGAGAGACGGTATGATTCCGGTCGTGAGATTAAGCTTCATAACAATGAAGCTAAACAAGATGCTTAACACAAAACTCACCACAAAAGCCCTTAAAGTCAACTGTTTCTTCCAAGAAGGTACTTCTCTGCTTTCAAACATCTTCTCCACAGATTCTTCTTCTTCTTCATCATCTGTATCTTGGTCTATTTCAACATTCTTTTTTGTCACCTTCTCTGATTCTGGACTAAACCCAGTTTCCTGCAACTCATGTTCTACAATCTGACGATCTCTTTCTTGATTTAGACCTCCCTTTCTCATCTTCTCTCTCTACTTTTTCTCTGTTTCTTAGATCTAAAGAAGAGGAAGTGGTGTGGTTGTGAAAGGAAGGAAGAATTATTGGAATGGAACGAAAATCAAAGCTCAAAGGAGTCAACTTGGACTTGTTTTAACATTCTGACAAATCAGATTGCTTTTATGCTACTTTATTTCACTTAAGTTTCTTTGTCGGTATGTCTGTAAACAGCTAATTATATGGAATTTAAGGTGATAATTGTTTACTAATTCAATACCATTAGGCGGCTCTTCTATGTTCTTAACTCCATTCATATCCAACAAGCTTGGATTTTTTAAACAGTATCTTGAGTGCTCTCTAGACCACAAAGTGAATAAAAGTTTATACCTTTTTTTATTTAAAAGAGAAATACTAATTGAAGATAAGGAAACATATAGAAAACCAATGGTGTGTTTAATTTCTCATCTCAAAATGGCATACAAAATTAAAATTAAAATTAAAAATGAACAACAAATTATGGAGACAAGGACCATTCTATAAATTATAGATGTTCCCATACATACTAGAATCTAATTTACATGTGAGGACCTCACTTTAACAGATCTTTTTCAACTTTTGATTTTTTTAAAGAAAACACTAAAGTCTCTTCACAAGAGAGAAAATGTCTCAATTTTTTTTATTTTCTTTTTGTAAATAACATTTCTAAAAACTTGTAACGACAGGAAAAGAAACAACATTTTAAAAAACTTGCCATTTCCTGGCAAATTTCTTTCCAAAAGAGAACAAATTTGATCTTTATATCCAGTGGAATGAACTGTGAATGCAGAAGCGAGAATCTCTTCACAAGGTTAATTCAAGATGGTGGTTCGATTTTGGTTTTAGGGGAAATACATAAGATTCAAAGGAAACATTCGACGTCCTCAACCAAAAAGAAACCAACATACGTATTCCGTGAGACAAAAGTAAAAACAGAATGGGTTTAGCTCTGTAATAAACTGATTAGTCCGTTATCAGACGGTTGAGTCTGAAATCTCTCTCGAAGACTGAACGTACTCGGCATCTTCCTCCACGAGCGGTCGTGTATCCGCTGCTGGATCGTATCCCTGAACAACGACCACTGAGGCGGTGGTTGAAAACTCCGACGATGACAGCAAACGTCCAACTGGTCCTAACTCTGGACAATCCGTACTGTTAACCAACGAAGCAACCGCTGCATTTCTCCCGACCACAAACAGATTGCATTTGCTCATCAATTTTAGCGTCGCACATATATCTTCTTTGCTCTCAACGGCTCTCTCTTCGTAAGCCATCGACTCTGTCCCTCTCGGATCGTTCATCAACTCCTTCACTAACTCTTCGTCGATCTCTTTCTCTTTCTTATCCTTTTCGTCTTCTTCGCCTTTCTCGAATCTCTTCAATGTCCCTCTCGCAGCTACGAATTTGAGAACGGTTAGTGTGATTCCTGGATGTTCCACCATTTGCATCCCGTAAGCGAGAGCTTCTCTGTCGTCAAGGCCTCCGAAGAATGGAACCACGACTTTGTAAGAAACTTCGCTGGCTAAGACCTGCGAGGTTCCTCCGAGTCCTCTGTCCACAAGAATCCCGACTGAGCAAGGAGCTCGTTGTAAAACCCGTTGGTTCACTTCGTGGAACCCATGTCCTATTGACTCCATTGATCCGTCCACTCGTTGATGCTTGTGAAACGGAAGCAAAATCATCGCCACGCGCTTCTGATGCGCGCTTGTGCATATGTCTTTGTGGATGCTGCTTAGGTCAGAGATTGCAGTCATGGGTCTAACCGCTACGGCTCTGAGATGCTGGTAAGCTTCAAAGGCAATCACCATCTGATCCGTTGATCTCTCGACCTTGTTCCAGATTGGGAGTCCGTTGTTCCTAGCTTTGTGAACCATAGCGATCGCAGATGAACGTTCAGAGAGCTCCATAAGATGCATCGCGTAAACGCAGAGACGTCCTCTTTTACCAGTTCCTCTTGATGATTCGATCAGATTGATCAATGTGGGGATATTGCGGGTACTGTGGAAGCAAGCAAGTATTCGTAGCTCGGAATCATGATCCTTTCTATGAATTGTTCTGTGCTTATATGGTGCTCCTTTTCTTGCAGGCTTGTAAATCGCCATCAGAATTGGAGTTGTGATGAAGGTCGTGAACAACGCCATTAGAACCAAGATTGCAAACGCTTGATCATTCAGCACCTGTTCGCAAAAATCGTTAATTAGATCACTCGAGTTCTTAACATTATTTAATAAATTGTTATCATGGATTTCAAGAATCTCTACCTTCCGGTCCTTGCCAATGTTTAGAACAATGAGCTCTACTAAACCTTTAGTGTTCATAAGGACTCCAAGTGCCATGGCTTCTCTAAAAGGAACCTTGCAGAGCAGCGAGGCACCAACGGTTCCTACAATCTTCCCGAAACAAGTGGTGAGTATGACGAGAACCAGAAGTCCCCATGACTGGGCTCCTCTGATTGTTGTTACATCAGTTTTGAGACCGCTAGCCGCAAAATACAGCGGTAAAAGAAGCCCCGAGACAAGATCCTCTATCTTCTCAGTCAAAATCCTGCAAAACGGTCCTTCTTTAGGAGTTACTATACCTATCACAAACGCCCCAAACAGCGCGTGTATCCCAATTGTGTCTGTCACAAAGCTTGCTGCTAAAACCAAGGTTAGAGTGATACAGACATAGACTTCCTTCACAGGCTCTCCCTCGGGACACCGTCTAGCCATATAACCAAGCAGAGGTTTAATTACCAGAACTGCAAAGGTCACAAATCCAGATCCAGAGAGAAGAACCCAAACAGATACAAGTGGAGAAGTCCCATCTCCTGAAAGAGCAATAGCAAGCGCAAGGAGTATCCACGCAGCAACATCGTTCACTCCCGCTGCAGACATCGCCATACGTCCAATATCAGTTGTTAGAAGCTTTAGCTCGGCTAGGATACGAGCAAGCACAGGGAAGGCAGTGATTGATAAGGCGACTCCCATGAAGACTATAAAAGGAAGCTGATTAACTCCTTTGCTTATGGTGGCACTTAGAACAAAAGATGTTCCTACACCCATTACAAAAGGAAGTGAGATCCCAGCTAGAGCTATCAATAGTGATTTCTTTCCGGTTTTTCTGATTGCTGCAAAGTCAAGCTCAAGCCCAACTAGAAACAAGAAAAACAGAAGACCGATGTTGGCAAGCGTGTCTAAAACGGTCAAGCTCTTTTTAGGGAAGATGGTATCAAGATACGCCTTGCTTCGTCCCAGAGCAGAAGGTCCAAGCAATATCCCTCCCTACAGAACCATCCATTTTTAGTCTCTTTTTGCTACATGATAATCATTAGAAAGAAAGAGATCGAAGGAAACTCACAATAATCTCAGCAATGACTCTAGGCTGTTTGAGAGGTTTTAGCAAGTAAGCTAATAACCTTGTAAACACAACCACCAAGACGATTTGTAGGATAATCAGAGGAAGCGCGAAATCAAGAGGGCTTTCGTTTTGGAAGGCTCCATTAGAGGTTGCCTTCATTGGAGCGGGGCAATGCCCTGTAACATTGGGGCTTGCCATTTCTAGTCGAGATCAAACTTTACGGGTTGATGATTGGTCGAGAAAAGTGACACCACTTCAACCTTCAATAATTCCTTGGCTGCTCCTTCATTGCATTGCCAAGCGAGACACGAGACTTGAGAATGGGATGAAAAAAGGAATCAGAGATTATTCTTTTCTATTACTGATTGTCATAAACAGAATCTATATTCAAGAAGAGAGTACATAAAAAGGAAAAACAGAAAACTAATAATGTCGATAGTGCTAATAATAGGTAGGGGATATTGAGGAGGACATACCAACTCCAGGGTGGGCATATACCTCGCACCTTTTCTATTTATAGACTGTCAGTTACTTAACTTCCAACCGTACAGATTTCAAGTGCCTACACTGCGCCGTCGTTTTCGTCTTTGTTTAGGCTGATTGTCCTAAATTTGCAATCACTTGCTCCTGTCTCCTGAAAAAAAATGAGCATTTGATATTGTACCTTTCAAAGCTTCTCAACCATTTTCACATATATTGATGTATATATTCGTTGATAGACTAGACGATATAGAAACACAATCTGTAAACATTCATGAGATGCCTAAAGTAGTAGAAACAGCTGAGCACACTAAATAGGAAGAAGTCAACATTGTTCCAAGCCGATTAAGTTACATTTCACAAAGAATCCACACACAAAAATAGCATCAGAATCCATTCAACTTATGCATAATATTTACCCGTTTCAGTGACCAGAAAATTTGAAGGATGATCAAACATATGCTTTCATTTGTGAGTTAGTTACAGATTCATCGCAGTATTACATTATTTGCAACTCTACCACCACCAAAAATACTCAAATCTCATCAGAATTCAGCGTTTTCCCCTCTAATTAGACCCATGAACATGAACCGCTCACTTGCAATAAGCAATAGCGAAAAATATACTGAAATTGAACACGAAGATGCCGGAAGTGAAGGAAGAGAGCTGTACCTTCTCTCGGATACGAGCGATTCGCAGTCATATCTACTGGTTCTGGTTTTGGCTTCCACCGCCATATCCTGAAACTGAGGAGAAGACGACCATGGCAGGAAAACGGCACGGTGTTCAACTCCGCTTCCCATGAACGCACTGTCATTCAAAACCAGGCTCACCGATCTGCTAACACTCGCCATTGTCTCTCCCACTCTCCCTCCCTTCCTTCCTCAAGCGCGTGATCAGTGTGTGTAACAGTGCCTTATAGCTCTATTTACATCCTTTTTGAATGCCTTCACTTTTTTCCAAGATCAATTTTTCATCCCATCTTTGTGTTAGAGTGAAAATAAGAATCACCAATCAGAGAGTTCATTAGCTGAAGACATTAAACATTTTGATTGATTTTTCCTCTAAAACTCTCTAACGAACGCACTCATTCAGTGTAATCTAAACAAAAATTACAGAATTTGTTTCCATTACGTAGAACCAAATCTTCAACAACAACAAAAAGAAAACAGATTAAAGAAACAGGTTGAAGAAACTACCACTAAAGCTCTCTAATCGTATGTTAATCCAATGAATGACTCAACTAAGAGCTTCATTCACAGTTCTTTCCTCAGCTCTAAGAATGCTCCAGAGATCAACTAAACCTCTCTACTCTTCGACGGCGCAACTCATCTAAAGGGAGATCATTAGAAGAAGACTGCACAGCTCCCTGATTCACTGCCCATCCGTTTCCTCGACCACGTCCCGAGCCACACATCTCACATTCACTTTGCCAACCAGAATTATCATACGTACACGACTGGCATCTCCAGATACCAGGTCCTGCTATCCCAGTCTGGCGTCTTCCCACTCTTCCTCTCCCTGAAATCCTCCTTCTCCGAGACCTAACCAAACTGTTCAAAAACCTCAAAGGCCAAGTCACCAGTCGGGTAACACCTCTAACCGCCATGGTCACCGGATCAGATCCCGAATGAGAACCCTTCAACTTCATATAGAGAATACCCGCAAGGATTCCACCTAAATGCCCGAGAAACGAAGCCCTCGGTACAAACATCTGCACTAGAACCAGTTCAGCCCAAGCAGCATACTTTGTCGGGACTAGGATCCCGTAAACGCTAGTGTAATCCTCGGCCTGAGCATTTAGAACAACTTTCAAAGCAAAGAGGACGCCCGAGAATCCAACGGCGTATTCGTTGTAATAGGCTCTGTCGTAGTCGAAGAAAACGAGGAGGGATTTCGCTAACAGCAATGTGACTCCTTGAGACATACCGAGAAGCGCAACGACCATCGAGGCAAACTCGCTACTTCCCATGGATGTCTCGAGCTTAATACCTTTCCAGAGAAGAGACATCATGTTGTAAACCAAGTGAGGCTCGTTGAGATGGTAAAACGCTGATAGAAAGAAGCGTTTCAAATCCTTGTGCTGTTCAACAAAAACACATCACAAGAAAAAAAAAAGTTTAGAACAAATCCAGAAAGATCAAATGCTTATATTGATACTAAATTTAATTTACGCCTTTTCTTACGGATACTAATGATCAACATCAAAATAGAGAAATATTAGGTCTCGAAGAAGAAAAATCTCGAATTCTACAGAAATTGGTACACTACAGAAGATTCGAATTCCAGATCGGCGAAAGAATCGCGAGATTAAGGAGGTTACCTTGAGGATGAGGTGAGGATTGAACCAGACCTCACTGATGTGAGGAATAAGGGGATCGATAAACGCCGGTCTGAGATAAACGAGAGTGTTCGCGGCCAAGAGACCCGCCGTTACCGGCGGTTTCCACGGCAGTCTACAGTACTCCGCGACGGCGCTTAGAGCCAATAACGGCAACATCCCTCCAGTTCCTCTTCTTCCTTCACCAAAATTCGCCATTGTTTCGAGATGATTCTTTGCTTCTGATTTTTATAATCTCTGTCGAATTTCTTAAGGAGTAAATTAATCTCTTCTCGCTTTTATATATAGCAGCTTGGTCTTTACGAAAACAATTTCTCCAGACGCTTCGTTTCACTCACATCGAACACGTGGGACCCACCGTGACATTTTAGAAGCCTAATTAAAGTCAAACCTTTCTACCATTTTGTTTAATTTCTTGATTATGCCAATCTCAAATCACATTTTTATCCAAAATATTGGAGACAGTGATGATGATGCTTAAACTGAATGTTGTTATTGGAACAAAAATTGAATACAAACAAGAAAAAGATAAGCATACAAGCATTGAACAATGGATTAACAGATAAAAGGTCACACACACACTTAGTGATTATCATCAGCTTTAGGCCAAGTGTTGATAAGCATTTTACGAAGCATAGTGTTCTCATTCATCAAAGTAGAAATCTTCTCTTCAAGCTGATCATTATTGTTCTGCAACTCATTAGCTCTTGATTCCAAATCACTCACATACACTTTCTTCCTCTCTCTCGCTTGTTGTGCCGACACTCTATTCCTCAACAATCTGCAATTTTAATCCCATCCAAAAAAAAAAAATTAAAATCAAATTTGACATTTTTAATTACAGAAATTTGATGGGTCATTATTACTCATTTTACCTCTTGAGACTTCTATACTCTTTATCAACAGGGTTTCTTCCACGGCGACGTTTTCCGGTGGAGATTCCGTTTTGGGTCTGGTCTAGCTCCGGATTATTGGCTCCGTCGTCGGCGCTGCTACTTTGAACACCTGTCGATCCAGCTGCTTCCATGTCGGGAACCATCAACAACTCTTCATCACTTTCCTCTGAAAATTTAATACAAACCAAATTTCTCAAATCCTCAAATTCAAAAACAAATATTTTCGTAAAACAAGTACCAGTTTTGTGGTTCTTGGGGGAAGAAGAAGAACTCGAGTTCCCATTGGGTCGTTGAAGAGACATTGTTGAATATATTTATTTGTCTTTTGAAATTTTGCTCAAGACCAAAGTAGAGAGAGTAAGAGGTTAAAGAGAAAGGAAATTGTTTCTTTCTTTCTTTTGTTTCTTCTTCTTTGGGGCCACTAAAAGACTAAAACAACCAATCAAAAACACCAATATAACTCTGCAACTCGTTTCGAAGAAAAGTCTTAGAAAAGTTTTGTTTGGCTTATAAGAGAACACGTAGGTTTAAGTAAGACCACAAATGCAATAATTTCAATCCAATGGTCGAAATTCGCAGAGTCGCAGAGCATTAATAATTATTAAAACTCGCTTGAGGTTATTAATTGATTGTTCTGTTTTGCTTTTAAAGACTTTGTTACACTATGGGAACAACTGTTTATTGCCGCAGGTCGTATGGTTTTAAGGCAATAATTACTGTCTTGAAGAACAATACAAATGTACTTACAGACAAAAGAGTCAGAGGCACACCTATTTGTGTATCTATTTGCATGGCGTAGCTAGTTGGCATGCACAATGTCATCATATAGTAGTCACTAGCCAGTTAGTCATTATACAATTAGAGAGCTGAAGGTTCAAGTTTTTAGGATAATCATTGTTTATGTTCAAATTGCCAAGAATATCTGGCTTTTCATATGCATCATCAGAGTTTACTCTGGATTTCGGTATGGAATTGTTTGTTAAAAGTTTGAGTTATTCTTGTAAAGATGAATGAATAATGTTTTGAATTAAACTATAGAATGGCGGAAAATTCTAGGGGTTCCACAACTTCTTACCAATTACTGAAAAACCGGTGGAATCGTGAATACAACTAATTATATAATTTCTTTATTCCCCAAAAGTGCCAATCGTGAATAGTAATAATATTTTTTCATGATTTTAACATTGATTTTGTATCTTATTCATTTTTCAAAATTATAATTTTTTGCCAATCGAATCCAAAAATCAAATTTAATAACACTGAGTGTGTATAATTTTGACAGTACAGTATATAAATAACTAGAGACAGACCCACGAGTTGCACGGGTTTCAATTATTTAGAATACAAAAGAATAATTAAACTATTTAATATGTTCTTAACACATTTATATTATATGAACAATTCATATTTCGTAAAATATGAATTTGTTTCTCATCCATTTTTTTTACATTGTTTGTAAGATTAATGGTTTGTATCTTATTATTAGACATGTATAAAATGTGAAAGAATTTATAATTGTTTAACTGATGATTCATAATTTTGTTTTTCTTAGATTTATTGTGGTATAATTGGGTTTTTTTTTACTCAATATAAATGCATTACGAATCATATTATTGAGAAATTAGGTGATTTTTTTTTTTTTGTTATTGGATAGTTTATGGCAAAGTAGAATAAAAGTATATGACCATAATCAAAATACAATTGAAATGTTATAAACAATATATACTACCAATTGTTCAAACGTAACAAACAAATGGCTTGGAGTTGAAATCATAAGAAAATATGTTGAAACTCTCCATCTTTAACTCAAGTAAGCATTTTAGATAAGGGCTTCCGGAATCAAAATATGTTAGTTAATCTCTCATCTTTTTGTGTAATCATCTCGATGGTGTAACCATGCTTTCTCTTTCTCCTTATTTTTTTGGTGATACTCCAAATAAACCTAAGTTGAAAGCGAGAAACGACAAGATTTTCAATGCGGTGAACCGGGAAGCAACAGCAACACTAGAAATGGCTTTTAAAGAGGCACGAGAGTGGACAGAGGCAAACATCTCGGATCAAAGGACACACGTACAATCCCCTGACACAGCGGCCCTGCCCTCAACCACCTTTACGTGCCTCGTTGATGGATCATGGAAGAGAGAGGACAAGACGAGTGGTGTGGGTTGTGTTTTACAGCTACAAGATGGGACGACAGATCTACTGGGCCTACAAGGATACATTCGAAGTCTTTCCCCCCTACATTCAGAGCTCCATAGTCTGCTATGGGCCATGAAGTCTTTACTACAAAAACATCGTCTCTGCTCTACCTTCGTCACAGACTCAAGGGATCTAGTGAAGATGGTAGACGCGCCACATGAGTGGCCCGGCTTCGAACCGGAATTGCGTGAATTGGCAAACCTTCGGGAGTCCTTCCCCGAATTCAATCTCATCTACCGACAACGGGAGAATAATTCGAGAGCGGATTTGTTAGCAAGAAATGCACGCACGCGAGATAGGGTTTTTATGTTTATTAGCACTTATGTCCCCTATTGGTGTACTGATACAGACAATGTATTTGTGTAACTAATAGAGAAGTGTGTTTTGTGACAAAAAAAAAACGTGGGTATAAGTATGTTCCTTTTCATCAATATTGTTCATCTTTATCGACTCAATAAACATTGCCTCGCTAAAATTAGACTATCAAGTAATCCTTAATGAATGGATTATACGTGGCTTGAGAGTAATTTTCATTGGTGCCTGGAAAATTTAGCGTAAAAACTACATGCAGGGTCATTATGTGTGAATAAAACTTAAATTGACAATGATTTTATTAATTCCAAAACTAAACACTCCATATTTAAAATCTTCATGAGCAAATAGATTGCATGTGTGAAATAAATGAATTTAGATATAGAGCTTGTGATTAGGTAAATAGGGAGGAGATTTATGAAAAATCAGTTATAGATGAATTTGGTTCCGGAGTCAGTCAATATTATAATGTCATTTAAAAGTTGCATGAGTAGGGAAAATATAAAAATATTATCAAAATCAAACTGAAGTGTAAGAAAATCCATAGTCTATAAAAGAATTGAAACGAATTAGAATAACACAAGGAAAAAGAAAAAAAGGTATTAAAAGCTCAAAGCATAGAAAACATGTTTCCATTTGACATTCATCTTCCGGTTGATGATGCAAGTAGAGTTACTCTATGTCTACTCTCCGGACTCTTCAAGAAGAACTTGCGTTTTATTTTTCCTAATGAAAATGAACAATTAGAAAATGAGATTTTGTTGAGGGGTTTCAATAAATAGTATAAAAGAGTGTTATTCATAGGGAGTTTAGTTACACCTAATCGTCGCAGAATTAGACTGATTACATTCGAAGCTTGATTTTATTCTCAATTTTGCATTACTTGGTGCATCGATGGTTAGCTTCGTAGGTTTGTTTTGACTGGATTCACATGTAAAAATTGACATTTTGCACGGGGAAGGAAGAAAATACAATTCAGAAAAAATGTTGATCAATCTCAATGCTACTTGAGGAACTAACTGAAAAATTATCGTGTTTAGCACTGAAATTATACTGTTCCACTTTGATATAAAATATAAAAAATCTTGCAACAATATCTTAAATAGCTTGGGGACTATATATCATGAATCTCCTCTTTATAAAAGGGAGAGATTTTGTGGCTTCTTAAGCATGCCACATAGGCAAAAAATCCAGCTATTTAATCAGAGAAATATTCAGCCAATAACATTAGAGATAACCGACACCTCATCCCGCTTCATTCTTCACTCAAAATATGATTGGGCCAAATAATTCTAACATAAAGCCCATCACAAATAATTTCCCTTTTCTTCTTCGGCAACTCTCGCCTAGTGATGTTAAAATGGGTTTTAGTTTTGTGGATTTTTAATGTGCCTTTAGGCGGAAATGCGTTTCGGCGGAAAAATACGGAAATGCGTTTTGTGGGTTTTTTGTGGGTTTTCCGAAAATACCGAAATGCGTTTCGGCGGAAAAATTATGGAAAACGCGTTTTGGCGACAAAATTACGAAAACGCGTTTTTGGCGGGGAAATTACAGAAACGCATTTTTGGCTGAGAAACGCGTTTGGCAGGAAAATTACGGAATCGCGTTTTTGGTGGGAAAACGCGTTTTGGGCGGGAAAACATGTTTTTTCGGGAAAATTACAGAAAACGCGTTTTTGGCGGGAAAATTACGGAAAACACGTTTTTGGCGGAGAAACTACGGAAACTCGTTTTTGGCGGAAAAATTACGGAAACGGGTTTTGGCGGAGAAACTACGTAAACGCGTTTTTAGTAGAAAAATTACGGAAACACATTTTTTGGCGGGAAAATTACGGAAATGCGTCTTGGCGGAGAAACTACGGAAACACATTTTTGGCGGGAAAATTACGGAAACGCATTTTTTGCCAAAAAAATTATGGAAAATGCATTTTGGCGGAAAAATTACGGAAAACGCGTTTTGGCGGAGAAACTACGGAAACGCGTTTTTGGCGGAAAAATTACGGAAACGCGTTTTTTGCGGGAAAATTACGGAAAACGCATTTTTGGCAAAAAATTTTTGGAAAACACTTTTTGACGGGGAAATTACGAAAAACGCGTTTTGGCAGGAAAATTACGAAAAAAATATTTATCATAAAACTAGTTGCTTTATAGTATCTCTTTTCTAAAAAAATATTCTAAATAAAAAAAAAGTAATTTAAAAGACAAATAATTTATGTTGATAACTAATTATTAAAAAAAAAAACAAAATCATATATGATTTAAATGGGTCTAAATAGGTGTAAATGGATAAGTGTAAACTAAACGGGTCTACATGGGTAGCCCTATTAGACTCCTAAACTAAACGGGTCTTAACGGGTTTGGGCTCTAAATGGGACGGGTGGGTCTAAATGCAGTGGGTTTACCCATATTAACATCACTACTCTAGCCTGTTACAAATTTTCGATTCGCCACTTCCAATTCTTCAGTAAATCCGAAACCACAAATCCCTCCCACTTCCTTCACTGTTAACGCCTAAACTCACAATTCTATCTAATTGTCTTTTTCCACAAATCTCTCTGAATATCAATGCTACAGCCAAAACAATTGTTTCATTCTTTTCTTCTCAAGTTTGAATGTGTTTCATCAATCGTTGGCCATCGAGCTCTAAAACAAATCTACTAAATCACAATAGCATATTGGATCTATGTTTCATTAATCTTTGGCCATCGAGCTCCAAAACAGTTGGGTGTTTCATCAATCTTTTTCTCTCTCTATTTGATATTTGTGTCATTAGCTTTTTTTGTTTGTTCCTCTTTCTGATTTCAGGAGGGTCCATGGTGGTACTGGCAACAACATTGGTGATGAAAGTGGCATCTTGTAAGTTTTCTCTTTTTTGTCCTTACTCTACTTTTAGTTTAAGAGAGTCAGAAACAGAGCAGCTCTAATCGCTTATATACTAGCAAATTTTTGATTAAGATATATGTTTTCTTGTGAATCTTGAATATGATTATGTGCAGATTGGTGGCTAAAGTTGCTTCTGATATATGTCACAAGTGGGTATTCAAAGAACTTTCCGAAACTTGCTAATTACTAGCAGAGTTGTACGTTTTCTCATAACTTTTCCCTTTCGTGCGTCTTAGTTTCATGTTTTATTCAACTTGATTTTCCACCGCTTGGGAATCCTTAATTTTGTGAAGCTACATCCACTTTCTTTCCTTTTATAATTTTCTTCCTTTCATTCTGCTACTAACGATTGGAATGTGAAATAACAATATTTTTCAGGATTCTAGCAAGTTTGTATTCTGGAACTACTAGACATATTTTTACAGAGAAATGGGATGGCCCAAAGTGCAACTGAAAGATTATTTTCTTTCTGTAATCTGATGTTTTAATAGACTCTTAGGCTGTTTATATCATTCTATGATTCATGGAAGTTGTGTTAATCTAAAATCTTGCTTGATAATCTTCAGGTGATGGCGGAATCCTTTGAGGTGATCGAATTACCAGGTATCTCTTTCTACATTATGTATAATTTGTTTCCTTCACTTTTTTTCCCTGTTTTACGTACCATGTAGTTTGCTACTTATTATGATTTCTTATGTTATGTATGACTTTGCAGTACGGTCAGCCAAGTTTGTAGCGTGAAAGCAATGAGTTGTGGCAGGAGCTAATGATATGTATAGCCGGGTATACAATTATAATATCATCGACAATGTTCAAGTGTTTGAAGCTCATTCAGACTACATTTGGTGTGTGGCTGTCCATCCATCCCTTCCATATTTGTTGTCATCTTACCATGATATGCTCATAAGGGTTGGGATTTCACTCAGATTTTCGAGGGACACTCGCATTATGCGATGCAAGTCATATTCAATCCAAAGCAGACCAACACTTATGCCAGTGCATCACTTGACCGTACCATAAAGGTGCTGAAAGAGGTCTTCTCTCTTCTTTGAGAGATTGCGCATGTGAGTGGAGCAAATAAGTAAGAGCTTAATGATTCTAGCCACTTTGAGAATATTGTGCTCATTAACCTAACTGCAAGTCCCTTGGCATGGTAGTAAGCATTGATGAGGAAAGTAAGTTTCCAAATTGACTACGATGTTGGTGTTTACAAGCATCATCATATGTCTATCTTCTTGCTAGGTTTGTTGAGTGCAAGGATAGAAGTAATTGTAGCGCCGTATGCTTCCTTTTTAGTTTCTCCTGAATATGGCAGCATCAAGATTGAGAAATGATGCAGAAAAGGTGAATCAATTGTACTTATCTTGCAGTCTAGCTTGAAAATGAAAATGAAATGGTTATGTTCTGTTGAGGCTTCTGACTTATAATATACGTTTTGGTTGAACAGATAAAGGCACAACTCGGTGATTACGATGCAATCCATGTTCGTCGGGTAAATGAATAAAAGTCGCTTTTCCATGCCAAAGTATGAATCCAAGCACTCAAAAAATTGTAATTTTATTTTGCTTTCTGCAAAGTTAATTCCTTTTCATTGTATATGTGAAATGATTGTGAAATGTTTCTTCAGTTGGCTTAAATTTGGCTTTGTCCTTTACTTTTCCCCATTCGTTGCTTGAATTTTGGATTTTTTTTTGTCGTCGAATTTTGGATTTTGTATGTCTTAATTTTGTTAATTAAAATAAAACCAACATTAAAATCTTTCACAGATCAATAACACGAGACCCACATAATGATTTTTCCAGAATAAACACAACACATAATATTCCTTACCGCATTACATAACTTAAACTAAACTAAGACAAATAACCAAGTTCTGGGAAAACCAAAAATCATCTATAAATACATATTCAAAACAAAGACAAAATTAAAACATATATCATTATCAAATACCCAAAAAAATCCATTCAACACATACTGATATAAAAAATTATTTAAATATCAATAAAAAAACAAATTACACCAGTTCTAAAAAGAAAAAAAACTTAAAACAAAAAAAATCCAAATTAAAAAATTAAAAAATTTACTTTATCTCCATGTCGAAAAAAATCACGCAGAAACAAGGGCAGTACGAGAAAATAGTAATGGAGGCGTCAAAGATATTGTGGACATCGACGAATTGGGTAATAGAGAGGAATCACAAGAAAGCGGTAGAGAACAAAGATGTAGAAATAAAGATGCTTGAAGATAAAGTAAGAGAAGATGTTAAACAAAAGGAGATTATGAAATAAGAAGATTATGAATGGGACTTGGTGAAGAAAAAAAGAAGCAATATGGCATTTATTTGTTTGGATCGATCACCATAGAAGTCGTCGTGAGTATTGTGAAGAGATTTTGTCAAACACCATCGTGCCCGAGACCAAAAACTTAAATCATAATTCTTTATCATTGCAATATTGCATAGAAACATTACACAAAGAATCTCAAAATTGGAATGCTCTATCTGACTAAGATAAACCATCAATGCTTTTCAGGTCGTCGTGTCGATGACGGAAACAGATCCATGAAGTTGTCATCTATCTCCATTTTTCGATAAAGAGCAAAAGCAAGAGTGGTTAGAGGAAATTGTGATGGAAATTGTCGGGTCAAATTTATAATTGTTTCAAAGTTTGTAATTTCAGTGTATGAGTTTTTGAAGGAGTGGTAAAAGACAGCTTTACACTAAGATGATTTCTTTTTAAATTCAGACATCTTAACAACATGTATACCTTCACTTAGTAGTGTTTCACTTTCGCAGTATAGTTTCCATACATATACATTATAAATTTATGTTTATGTTCAGTGTTGTATAACTTTCATACAAATACAAAGGATAACGATTTCATATTTCCTTCCACACTAGGCTAAAATAAAATAAAATAGAGTACTTTTATTTCCCATGTTGTTTTATCAATAATAACAGATGACATCAAAAATAAAAAATAAAACAAATCAAATATAGAGTAAATTATATAACACACATTCTACCTAATTTGAACATTATTGCAAACTCATAAATTAGCATAGAACAAAAAAAAAAAACAAGATGTTTTATATATGTACATATATTCAAAAAGTTGCTTACTTAATCACATTACTTATATAGATTGTTCGGAGAGAACAAAATGTTTCGAAAGAGAATTCTGGCATTTGAGAAAAATTGATCATAAAGCATCAACCCAAAAGATCATAAATGTACATACGTGAATAATACATATTTTATACATATACATACTTAAGTTTGACAAACTAAAATTAAATCGCAAGAAAATTACCCCTCGAATCGATACCAACAACAAGGTTTTACTTTCAGAAATCTATAGATGATATCGGAATATACAACAAAAAGTTTACACAACGGTTGCTAAACAAATGCTGCACAATAGGAGAGGAGAGGAGAGGAGAGGAGAATCCCAGCCATTTGACACATTAGTCTTCATTATGTCATTCTCATTCATTTTCAAACAACCTTCCACGGCTATACGTTTCCTAATTTGTGGACTCACACATTCTCTTTCTTAGCTTCATCCTCGAGTTAAATTTTTATGCTTCACAATTCTCATTACAAAATAATCTTTTGATAAAATTTCCATCAATTACCATTCTTTTTACATGCAAAATCCACACGGATAGCAAAATCGAAAATAAGTTCCAAGATATTATACCATAAGATAATATAGTGAGAGTACTTATCTAATGATAACCTATTTACTTTCTCAGACACATGCGACAATAAAAAAATTGGACAAAAAAAAAACATACCTCCAAAACAAAAATACAAAATAAATCAACCAAATTTGAAGATATAACAAAATTCTAAATTAATAAACCAACAACACAATAACTACAAAAATTAAGAAATAAAATCAGAAGTTCACCACAAATCCCCCGTGTAACGCGGGGAAAGACCTAGTCATGGTAATAAAGAATAATGTTGAATTAGAATTGATTCACAATTAATGGGCTAATTAAATGGAGTCAAAAATTATTGGAGAATTTGCTAAAATAGGCCACATTTAAGCATAAAATGTCTCGATACACTTTTCTTGTTGTTTTCCGATAATACCCCTAAGTGGTGGAAAAAAAATTAAATAATAACTTTTTAATTTTTTTAAAATATGTAAATTATAAACATATCATGAATAGAGTTTTTTGTGAAAACATTTTTTTTAAAGTAAAATGCATATTTTATAATGATTGTAGTTTTGTGTTTCACTGATAGTAGAATGTAGTAGAATTTAGATTCTGCCGATTTTACACAAATCTACCATGTGTAGAATATATGTTCTACTACATAGTGAACGTTCTAGTATTTCGTAGAATTTCGTAGAATTTCGATTCTATTAAATATGAAGTTTCTACCACTGGTAGAATTTAAAATCTACCATTTTCAATAAATTCTACCATATGTAGAAGGTCATTTCTACCAACAGTTCTACCAAATCGTAGAATGTTGTTTCTACAAAATTAGTTATAATTTCCTAAAATTTAGGAATAAATATTTAGTTGCCAAAAATGAAAAACATTTACTAATTTAAAAAGAATTATGACTAATTCCGAAATAAGATGAAATTAATTTACTAATTTTAATTTCTCACAAATATTTTTTATATTAGTTTTTTAAAATATTTTTTGTACTATATATGTTTTTAATTGATTTTCGTTTTTCAAATATATATTATCTAAGTAAACTATTTTGTTTTATAAATTTGTATATTAGGTTTTTTAAAAATATATATATTTTTAGTAGTAAATATGTTTTTAATTGATTTTTCGTTTTCAAATATGTATTATTTAAGTGAACATATGTTTTTATAAAATTTGTATATTAAGTTTTAAAATATTTTTTGTATTATAGTATATGTTTTTTAACTGATTTTTCGTTTTTAAAATAAATATTGTTTAAGGAAACTGATTGTTTTCCTTTTTTCAGATTTATAATAATTTATTTTATTTATTTTTTTATTTTAAATTTTAATAAAAATTAATAAAAACCTTTAGTAATTATAAATCAAGGTTAAATTTGGAATTTGAAAGTACAAAAGCCTGATGGGACATTTCTATGAAAAATAAATCCTAATGAGACATTTTGCCACTAAATGTGGCATAATTTAGCAATTTTCCAAAATTATTCATAATTATGAATGTGATTCCAATAATTAAGAGAAATATATGGTAAATATATGGTTTCATAATACATTTATTGCTAAATAATACATTTATTTATTCGGTGACAGAAGGAAAAAAAACAACAACAGAGCAATTAATTAATTAAAACAGAAGAAAAAAAAGGTACACGTGTCGTCTTGTCAGAGTAAGTTGGTTGTTGACAACCTTAAAATATTATAAAGACTAGAGAAAATTCATGCGTTCCAAACTATTTAAATTTTTTTAATATACATAAGGGATATTTAAGATTTATGCTCACAAGTTATATTTCTTAAAATTGAAATTGAAAGATCACATATTTGGTTTACAAAAATTGATTTTTATATTATCTAATTTATATAACTTTTTCAATATTTTAGTTAAATGGTAGTCTTCTACGTACAATTTTAATTTTATTTGATGTCTTTTGGTTATTTGCATAAAACACTCTTTATAAAAAAATCAAGAATCAAATTTGTATATGACATAAATAATATATTTAGTTTTAACTAATTCCTTATCAATAAATGAAGATCTTAACTTTTTCAAATACTTAGTGAAGAGATATTTTTGGGAACATGAAACTATGGGTGAAATTAGCTATGTCTAATTATCGACGTATTGAACTAATTTCATCAAGTTTGATCACCCATATCTTCGTCAATGCAACTTTCATAAATAAATAAAAATCAACAAAAAAACTATATTAGTTTCCAACCTTATATTTTTCTTTTTCTTTTACATTTGTCCCCCTAAATTTTATAATTTTTGTATGGATTCATTAAAATAAAAGTATGATGATAATATTAGTTTTACATATTTTTCAATTACTTTTATGAAAATAATTTGATGTTCATTTTTTACTTTAAGGTTTAATATTACAATCACAATTTTATTTTAAAGAATCTACAAAACCCACAAAATTAGGGGGATAAATGGCAAAACTAAAAAAAATATAAAAGTGTAAATTTAAAGAAATGACATGTGACAGACTTTAACTTAGTGTAAACCTTAAAATATTTAATAGATTCCACAATTTACGACCTAACCTTAATAATATCAGCTAAAGTTTTTGAAAACTTTCATCTTCATCACTCCAACTAGATATAACAAGATTAAAAACATATATAAGACAGTACAATGTATACTAGTGCTTGTGAAACTAATCAATAAAGTCATTACAAATATAATATACCCAATATACCTAATTTTGTTTGTTTAGGGTATAATTGGTATCAGCAGTTATTTGGTCCTAGCTTCCTGGCATTTGGTTCCAAATGATTTCGTAACCTGTTGACGTGGCACGGATGGGTTTATCCCCTTATCGGCCTTTGTCTCCCTTTGTATCGCTACCAAAAATTTTCAATATAATTGACTTAGATGACAAAAGAATAAATATCTTATCACTATTTGTATTATATATATTATAATTATAATTATATTAGAGTAACCCCAACCACAATACCAAATTTGATGTTGAAATCACACTAAATTAGTGATTTATTATCTCAATTATTTTTCCATCTCCAGTAAATCTCACACTAAAAATAATATTTTCTATTATTATACTATTAATTTTTTAAATCTCACACTAAAAATAATATTTTCTATTATTATACTATTAATTTTTTAAAAAAATTTGGTAAATACTAATTATTCATATAAATGATTAGTTATAAGTTAAATATAAAATTACAATCGAAGACGGCAAAAAAAAAACTGATAAATTAGAAATAGCAGAAAAATATATGACATTGTGCTAATTTTGTAATTTTATGTTTTCAATGTTGTAATGGAACATTAATATTGTTATAAATCATAGTGGATTGTCATAACTAGTTCTGGTCCGTTTACGGCCCATTAACACTTAGTCTTTAGGCCGGTTTAATGAATCCTAGTTGAATTAGGATTTTCCTTTTATGTACTTTCCTTTTCCCATTAGGAAAATGAATTTTCCTTTTCTCTCTTGTAATAATCCTATATAAAAGATCTTATGATTAATGAATAAACACAATCTTCCCCATTCGTTCTCTTGATTCACAACACGTTATCAGCACGAGTTGCTCCCTAAACCCTAAAAACACAAAAAAAATGCGATTACTGTTCATCGTACTGTTCATCGCGTACTGTTCATCGCGCACTATTCATCGCGCACTGTTCATCGACGATTACTGTTCATCGACGATTACTGTTCATCCGGCGTTACTGTTCAAATCATAGTTCATACAGCCTTTAAGGTTACGGCGAACTAGAAGAAAGTTCATACAGCCTATCAACGGTTACGGCGAACTAGAAGACTCACGGAGGTTAAGGTAAACAATAAGAAACCCTAATCTAAAGAACCTAGATTCATGATAATCTTAGAAACCCTAATCTAAATCATGCTTGTTATTGTTATTGCTTGCTTGATTGTGTTTATTGATTCATGATTCGTAATCACTTGAAACCCTAACTTGAAACCCTAACCTAATTCAATTAAAATCCAAACCGATTGCATGATCTGTACCCGTGTCGATCGACACTAGTTTTATGTCGATCGACACGTAAACTTCTGCCTGAATTTGTTGTTTGAATTAAACTGTGTCGATCGACACAAATCACCCGTCGATCGACAGTAAACACTCTGTCCAAATTTGGTTGCATATTTATTTGAACTCGTTTGTTTGTTTGCTTGTTTGGATTGATTCGTTGATTGATAAACATGAAACTGAATCTGATTGCATCATATAGACATAACATGCTTGATTAAAATCCGGTCATATCATCATACGGTTTAGAATTTGAATACTAGGCTTGCATCATGAGCATATAAAAACATTATGTTAGGTTGTTAAACATAAAAATCTGGTTTCATAAGCATCATGCATCCGTACCCGTTTATATAAGCACCCATGACCTATTTTGCATCATATGCATAAACTTTAAAATCTTATAGTTCTTAGAGAATAGGATGAATGTTTTCAGATGTCAAAAATCAACAATTTGGATTATGCTGCCCTCAATCTCTCTGGAGACAATTACTTACAGTGGGCGTTGGATACTAAGATAAATCTAAAGTCTAAAGGACTTGGCGAATGTATCATTGAGGATAATAATGAGAATGAAAGGAATCGATACAGAACGATATCGATCATTCGTCATCATCTTGTTGAGGGTCTCAAGGATCAATACCTAACCATTGAGAACCCTTTGGACCTTTGGAAAGAATTAAAGATAAGATATGACCACCATAGAACGGTGTTGTTACCAAAGGCCAATTATGATTGGAGGAATCTCAGGTTCCAGGACTTCAAGTCCGTGGAAGAATATAACTCGGCTATGTTCAGAATAGTTTCTCAATTGAGACTATGTGGTGAGAAGGTAACTGAGAAAGACATGTTGGAAAAGACCTTCTCCACCTTTCACACTAATAACGTGTTGCTTCAACAGCAATACCGTGAAAGAGGTTTTGAGACATACTCAAAGCTTATAGCATGTCTATTACTAGCCGAGGAGAATAATACACTGCTAATGAGAAACAGTGAGATGAGACCTCCTGGATCAGCCCCACTTCCTGAAGCGAATGTGGCCACAGATGAAAAGAAAGAAATTAACCACGTCCAAAGTGATTATAGACATCGTGGTCGTGGACGTGGGGGTAGATGGCAAGGACGTGGCCGTGGCCATTTTAATCCATACGGCCGAGGTCAGGGCCGAGGCCACGGATTCCATAACGATCATTCTAACCGCAGGCGAGGACGAGGACGCGGATACCGAACTGACTATGATCGTAATAACCGTGGTATTACTTCTCAACCACGAGAATCAAACCCAAAATCAGTTTGCCATCGATGTGGAATGAGTAATCATTGGGCTAAGACATGTAGGGCTCCCAAGCATCTGGTTGAACTCTATCAAGAGAGCCTTAAAGGGAAGAATCCAGAAACTCATATGATCCAGCATGATAATGAAGGAGATTTCGATCATGAGCAAGATGACTTGATGAATTTTGAAACCTCAGATATACTTAAGTGATTGATTTTGATTTTCTGTTTTGGTGTTTTGTGTTTTGCTTGTTTTACGTTTTACACTTTATACTTTGGTTTTGTGTTATTGCTTTCTATTAAACTTTATGGAATGAAAGAGTGTTATTTAAAAAGTATCTATTGTTATCTCTTTTGAAGTATGAACGATATGGATGTGTTCATTGTGGATAGTGGATCAAGCCACTCGATATTAAGAGATAAGAGATACTTCATTGATCTTACACTTAAAAAGGCAAATGTAACCACAATTGCGGGTATAGCAAATTTAATTGAAGGCCACGGTCAAGCCCATATTTTATTACCTAAGGGCACGCATCTAGAAATTTCTAATGCGTTATATTCACCTAGTTCAAAGAGAAGTCTATTGAGCTTTAAAGACATTCGAATGAATGGTCTTCATGTTGAAACTAAGGACGAGAATAACAAAGAATTCCTTCAAATCTTTGAAACCGTCCATGGCTATAAGAAAGTCCTAGAGACTATACCTGCCATTTCTGTGGGCCTTTATTGTGCTAAGATCGGAATGATAGAAGCAAATGCTATGGTAAACAAAGAGTTTACTGAGAATTTCACTTTTTGGCATAACCGGCTTGGCCATCCCGGTGCTAACATGATGCGAAAGATATTAGCAAGTACTAATGGGCACACCTTGAAAGAAAGGAGAGTTATCCCAAAGAATCTCACGTGTGAAGCATGTTCACTAGGGAAACTCATTACTAGGCCATCACCAATCAAAGTAACTAAGGAAACGATAAATTTTCTGGAAAGAATTCAAGGAGACATATGCGGACCAATACACCCACCTTGTGGGACGTTTAGATATTTTATGGTCCTTATTGATGCATCCACGAGATGGTCACATGTCTGCCTATTATCAACTAGAAATGTGGCATTTGCAAGATTGCTTGCCCAGCTCATACGTTTAAGAGCACACTTTCCAGATTTTCCTTTAAAGACTATACGTCTTGACAATGCTGGTGAATTTACGTCCCAAGCGTTTAACGATTATTGTATGTCCATGGGGGTAAGTGTTGAATATTCTGTGGCACATGTACATACACAAAACGGTTTGGCTGAATCGTTTATTAAACGCATACAGTTGATTGCTAGACCGTTGCTAATGAGATCAAAACTCCCGGTCTCAGCTTGGGGACATGCAGTTTTACATGCAGCAGAGCTAATTCGTATCAGGCCATCTAGTGAACATAAATATTCCCCATCACAGTTAATAACGGGTCAAGAGCCAGACATATCCCATCTTAAAACATTCGGATGTTCCGTTTATGTGCCTATTGCACCACCACAGAGAACAAAGATGGGACCTCAAAGGAGGATGGGGATATATGTTGGATATGATTCTCCTACTATCATTAAGTACCTTGAGCCAACCACGGGTGATTTGTTTAAGGCCAGGTACGCAGATTGTCATTTTGACGAATCTGTCTATCCAACATTAGGAGGAGATAACAGACTGGTAAAGGAAATTATATGGAATCAAACGTCCTTAAAATGGCAAGATCCTCGGACTCAAGAATGTGAATTAGAAGTCCAAAAGATTATACATTTACAAAAGCTAGCTAATCAATTGCCAGATTCCTTTGCTGACCCGAAAAGAGTAACTAAGTCTTACATACCAGCTGTTAATGCACCGATTAGAATTGATGTTCAAGAGGGACACAATCAAGTTGCTACAGAATCTAAACCACACTCAAAACGTGGCCGGCCAATAGGTTCCAAAGATAAGAATCCTCGGAAAAGAAAGAAAGGTGCTGAAATCGTGGTTGAGGAATCTGATGGAACCCCAAACATAACTGAACCGATAGTTCCAAGCAATGAGACTCGGGACGCCGAGTTTCATGGTTCTGACGTTCCTGAAAATAATGAGATCTCAATGAATTATGTTATGTCTGGAATACAATGGAATAGAAAGTGTGTGGAAATCGATGATATATTTGTTTTTAAGGTAGCACTTGAACTTATGGAGGATCTAGAACCCACGTCGATATATGAGTGCACTCAGAGTGAAAATTGGACTAAATGGAAAGAAGCTATAAACGTGGAGTTGAATTCTTTAAGGAAAAGGGATGTCTTTGGTCCAATAATTCGGACACCCTATGAGATTAAACCAGTTGGACATAAATGGGTCTTTGTGAGGAAAAGAAATGAACATGGTGAAATCGTGAGATATAAAGCACGGCTTGTTGCACAAGGATTCTCACAGAGACCAGGAATAGATTATGAGGAGACATACTCCCCTGTGGTGGATGCTACAACTTTTAGATTTTTGATAAGTCTGGCTATAAGAGAAAAGTTGGATATGCGGTTAATGGACGTTGTAACTGCATACTTATATGGTCCACTGGATAATGAGATTTATATGAGATTACCAGAGGGTATTGAGCTCAAAGATAAGAAAGGTTCTCGAGAACAACACTGCATAAGGCTGAACAAATCCCTTTATGGACTGAAGCAAAGTGGGCGTATGTGGTACAATAGATTGAGTGAGTACTTAGTCAAAGAAGGCTATAAGAATGATCCCATCAGTCCATGTATTTTTATAAAAAAGTTTGCAAACAAAGGGTTTGTTATCATAGCAGTTTACGTGGATGATTTGAACATCCTTGGAACCCCTGGTGAAATCGTCCAAACAGTTGAATGCCTCAAGAAAGAATTTGAGATGAAAGACCTAGGCAAAACTAAGTTCTGTTTGGGATTGCAACTTGAGTACATAAATGATGGAATCCTTGTGCATCAAATGGCATATACTGAAAAGGTACTCAAGCGTTTTAATATGGATCAATGTCACCCATTGTCCAGCCCAATGGTGGTGAGATCTCTTGATCTAGAAAAGGATCCGTTTGGTCCTAAGAGAGACTCTGAAGAAGTCCTTGGTCCTGAAGTGCCATATCTCAGTGCCATAGGAGCTTTAATGTATCTGGCAAGCCACACTAGGCCAGATATATGTTTTGCCGTGAATTTATTATCAAGATTTAGCTCATGTCCGATCCAAAGGCACTGGGACGGGATAAAACATATTCTTCGTTACCTACAAGGAACGAAAGACTTGGGTCTATTTTATACTAACCAATCTAAGGACGGTTTAGTTGGTTTTGCTGATGCAGGTTATCTTTCAGATCCTCATAATGCACGGTCCCAAACAGGTTATGTGTTTACTCATGGAGGAACTGCAATATCTTGGCGGTCAATGAAGCAGGCCATTGCAGCTACATCTTCTAATCATTCAGAGATATTGGCAATTCATGAGGCTAGTCGTGAGTGTGTTTGGTTAAGGCTGATGACCCAGCACATAAGAGTGGATTGTGGAATGGCCGAAGGTAAGCAGGAATCAACGGTCTTGTTCGAGGACAATGCAGCGTGTATAGCTCAACTTAAGGATGGATACATCAAAGGTGATAGGACGAAGCACATTCTGCCAAAATTCTTCTTCACATCCGATCTACAGAAAGATGGAGAAATTCAAGTGCAGCAAGTACGATCAAGTGAGAATTCAGCAGACCTATTCACCAAGTCACTTCCAACCTCAACGTTCAAGAAACTTACTTATCAGATTGGAATGCGTCGTTTGAAAGACTTGCAGTGAGGTTCAGAACAGGGGGAGTAATACGTGTTGTACTCTTTTTCCTTCACCACGGTTTTGTCCCAAAATGGGTTTTACTTGGTAAGGTTTTAATGAGGCAACATCCAAAGCGTATTACAAGCCCATTAGAGTTATGACATCCAAGGGGGAGTGTTATAAATCATAGTGGATTGTCATAACTAGTTCTGGTCCGTTTACGGCCCATTAACACTTAGTCTTTAGGCCGGTTTAATGAATCCTAGTTGAATTAGGATTTTCCTTTTATGTACTTTCCTTTTCCCATTAGGAAAAGGAATTTTCCTTTTCTCTCTTGTAATAATCCTATATAAAGGATCTTATGATTAATGAATAAACACAATCTTCCCCATTCGTTCTCTTGATTCACAACAAATATGTATTTTTAGACTTACTTAATTTTTTTAGTCAATAAACAACATTTTAATTATACTACAAAATGAAAAAAACAAATAAAGCAATATTATAATTTTAGTGTTTTGTGAATAGTATGACACCAAATATAGTGTGATACTGTTCATAAAACACTAAAAATGACAAATTTGGTGTCAAATATGGAACTCTATAGGAGATGAAATCACACCAAATTTGGTGTTTTGGAATCCCACTGAAATTGATCTTAAAACGGTGTTTGTTTGCAGGCTTCTCAAAACCGAAACTAGGAGCCAACATCAACTACACCCGGGATGAGCAGACAGACTCCTTTTCATGAGTTTTGCGTATATTTATAAAGGGTTAAACACCTGGACCGAAGTCTAGGAGCCCAAGTGGCCAAGCAAAACGACTTAATTTCAGTGGAAATCGAATTCAGAAGGGTATAATCCGCTTCCCCTAGGACATGCATGTCGACCGATCTTCATGGACCCATTACCGGCCTTTGTTTTGTGCTCTTTCTTATTCGTTTTCATTTTTAAAATGGGTCATGACTCATGATTTTGTGTATCGCTCGAAGGGACCCCATGCTTATAAAATCAACTAAAATCATTTGATGTCACTTTGAGACGAAGTACTACCCAAATAATTGATTTTCATCAGTAGCAGACATTCATTTTGTTTGTATGAGTAGGACTATATGAAGCTGCATACAAACGTGGGAGTATGATTGCATCTTTGTCTATGCATGAATATGCCACGTTAATTTACTAGTACGTATCATGACAATGATCTCTCTTGCTATAACTTTTTCCCACAATAGTCTTGCATGCTTCTCTATATTTACTTCAACAAAACGTTTAATATCTTGTTCGCATGTTCGATTTAAAATATAAAGAGTTATGGAAAAAATTGGTTTTCTTTTTAAAAACCTTTAATATACTAAGCTATTGATTTCTTCTTGCTCTTACTTTCAAAATAAATAAATATCTATATATAGAAATGTTGAAAAAATGAAAAAAAACTATTTAAATTGAGATATGCAACAAATAAGTGTGAAGCTCCATGAACATAATGTATAAGAAAATTAAACAGTTCGTTATATTAGACTTAATAATTATTACAAGTATAAAGAGGATTAGACATTATTTCTCAAAACAAAATATAAAATAAAGAGGATTAGACATTATTTCTCAAAATAAAATATTAAAGAAAGAGGATTAGAAATTCATCATTAGACTACTAGACATTATAAAGTTAATTACATCGAATTTCTCACAAGAAGGATCCCTAGAGACCAGACATGCATATCCAAAGACAGATCGTATAATAGCTCATAGGAGTCTTGTCGATCCAACATCCAATGTAGGCTTTATAACAAAGTAACTATTAGAATACACTATTTACACTTCCCATGATGATCCAAAAATCTAATATTATTATCAAAACAACCAATGACCATTCTGTGATGTAACAATGCCTACTTTAAAGAAAAAAAAAATAGCTATCATTTATAAATGAATTTAAATTGGAAGAAAATAAAGTTAAAAGATTGGACTCCTAAGAGAGACAATCCAGAAAGGTAAAGAGACATTAACAGGAAACGTATAGTTAAAGAAAAGAACACTGTCTGCTCCATAAAAACAACAATACACAAATACTCTTCAAGTCTACTTTTTTTTTCTTTGTTTATGCAATTTTCCATGGTATGTAACATAAATGCTACATAGAGACAACTGAGTTTTCTTATCAATAGAAGGGTCTAAAGATTGATCCCATGTTCATAGTCTATAGACTCAGTTTTGTTTTCTCAAATATTAATTGTACGAAAGTGAAAGTGATGTGATGCTGTGTTTCTGTTTAAGGCTAGACAATAAAGCTTTTTTAGCTCTTATCTCTCCTAATTAAAGAATCTTGAGCAGTTGAGAAAATTAAAATCCGAAGCCTTAACATTTTAGCTCCAACACCATTTGGACTCACTTTCCTTGGATTCCTACTTTTTATGGAAACTTCGAATCTTACATGTAAACAAATCTGAAAACCACATAATTTCATATTTTACTACTAACAAGCTTCAAAGATCTAAACATATGAATTTAGTGTCTAATCGGGTAATTATTACAGTAGTTTTCAAATATCAATGTGGGTTCATATGTAGAAAAGGTTGAAACTTCATACTTAAATGTGGGGAACCCTCTCTTTCTAAATATTTATTTATAAATTAAAAAAATCAAATGTTGATTAATTCATTTTAAAAATCAAATCTATAGCAATCGAATCACCTACTAGTCTCTTATTGTTTACTAAAAGTCTAAAACAGAGAGAAATAGAAAGAGAGAGAGACATGAAGAGCACTCTCAAGAGAGAAGAGATCATGTAGTTGCAGTTGCAGGTGATGTTGCAGCTTCAAGGTCGCATCAATGGAGATTTCAAACTCTTGTTCTTCTTATTCTTCATCATCTGTAGATAGTACCAAGCCTTGTCCTTCTGAATCTTCCGTTAATCTCTCACTTAGTCTCACCTTTCCTTCTACTTCTCCTCAAAGGTATTTTTTCACACCACTACTCTGTTTTATCCTCTGTTTTATTTTTAGCTTACATTTGTGTTTTGTGGTTTTTTTTTTTGTAGAGAAGCAAGACAAGATTGGCCACCGATAAAACCTCTATTAAGAGACACACTCAAGGGTCGTCGTCGTCTTCTTCGTCGCGGTGATGAGACATCTTTCTTTGTTAAGGTTTATATGGAAGGTGTTGCCATTGGAAGAAAACTCGACCTTTGCGCATTTTCAGGCTATGAAAGTCTATTAGAAAACCTTTCTCACATGTTCAGTACTTCGATTATATGTAAGTAATAAGCCACACAGAATTATGGAGAGAAAAAAAACATTCAATATTCATACATTTTGTATTTGGTTATAACAGGTGGTAATCGAGATAGAAAACATTATGTTTTGACATATCAAGACAAAGATGGTGATTGGATGATGGTCGGAGATATTCCATGGGAGTATGAATCTTTGATCATCTTCTTTATACATATTCCACAAATTTTTAACTATTTATCTTTGATTTGACTCAAATGGTTTGTGTTTTGGTCAGTATGTTTCTTGAAACCGTGAGAAGACTGAAGATCACAAGACCCGAGAAGTATTAAAAAACTTGGATCGTTCGGTTCGTGACTTTGTGGTTCACAGTTTTGAGAGGTTTAGGAATCGATGAAGATACCTCGACGTGGGACAGAGCTTTTGATGCATATTGCAACAAAAGCATTAAAGAACTTGGAGGATTGATGCATATTTATCCAAGACTTTTTTTTTTGTTCTAAATAATAATAATCAGGAGATTTTTGTTTTGCATGTTTGTAATCGTGGGGTTCCTTCGGATGTGTACATGACCATATAGAAACACACGAACGTTGTTGGGGAGCACGAACATGGAACGAGAAAGAAAAAAACTGATTCTCTTTTATGTGCAAGCTCGTCTTTCTTCTTGATTCAATTATTCTGAAATAAAAAGCCCGTAAAAAGCCCAAAGATACAATATGATGTAAGGTCCGAATGTGAGGACATGTATGATGTAGTAGTGGATGGATGGGTAATTCAATATCTAAAATTTGCTATAAGAAGTAATCCCAACAAAATACAAGCTAAAATATTTGGATAGTTTGGAAGTGTATAAACCCTCTACCATGTAGAATACTCTTCCAAGCATAAGAAGGTCTGAGAAAGATGGTTGGAAATGGTAGATCATCTCTAATGTGGATTGATAGATGGATGTTTGATGAAGGAATGAGATCCCTTTGCGTAAGCAACCTTTATCTGATTTGAACTGAAAGTGCATAAACTCATTGATCCTAGCACTAGAAGATGGAATGAGCAGATACTTCATGATTTGTTCTATATGCGGATGTTAATTTGATTCTAAGAGGACCTCATAAGACAGACGGAGTCTCTGCCGTCTATTAACCCTCTAATATCTCAGGTTTGGTCTCTTAAAGCTCCTATAAAGATTATGACTTTTTTTGTGGAGAGTTGAAAGGAATTGTGCCAGTGACGGATGTAGGAGGATGAAGATCGATAATAGATGCAACATATATATATATATATATATATATATATAAGTAAGGGGTGAAATATGTAAGATATCAGAACATAAGGGCGATTTTGAGATAAACTATAGTATATCGCTAACTCTAGTGCCGGAGAAATATGAGAAATTGAAATTCCCACTCTCTTGTTACAAAATTGAATCTGTGAAATTGGAGAATGAAGGCTTCAGGGTCTACTGCTTCGAAAGGCCCCGTCAAGTTCAGGATGTAAGTTTCGTCTCTTCTTCTTCTTCTTCGATTACTTTTATTTGAAATCGAATCGAGTTCATGTGCTTTTGGGAGACCTGAATGCTTTTCTTGCTGAATCAATCCATGGTTGGAGCTAGGCCTACTGCTGAAAATTTGGTACCGATTCGATTGGACATTCAATTCGAGGGTCAGCGTTACAAAGATGCTTTCACTTGGAACCCTTCAGGTTTCTCTCTCAAAAACCCTATCTTTCTTCTTTCTATCTCTCAAGTAGAACAAGCGCTTTGTTGTGTATGTGATTCACTGATTCTCTTGGTTTTCGTTTTTGGATTTAGACCCGGATAATGAGGTCGTTGTGTTCGCTAAAAGGACTGTTAAAGACTTGAAACTTCCTCTTGCGTTTGTTACTCAGATTACCCAATCTATTCAGGTCTAAGCTTCTCTTCTGCTCTGGTTTTGTTGTTAAGTTTACCACTTATGCTACTTGGCAGATTCTGAGTGATTGAATGTGGGGTTTTTACAAAGTTTCTATTAAATCAGTCTCAAGTTGGAGTTATTGTTTCTGAATCTTTAGGTTTTACTCAAGAAGAGACCTATTTATAGCATTGCACCATGGGATATGTATATATCTAGGACTGCTTGTGTGATGTATATATCAGGATTGTGATAGTTTCTTCAGAAATATTTGCTCACATTGTTCATATTCCTGCTTGATCAGTCTCAGCTCGCAGACTTTCGGTCTTATGAAGGACAAGACATGTACACTGGTGAAAAAATCATACCTATCAAGGTTTTATGACACAAGATATTCTTCTTACCCCCTCTTTTTGGTCGTCAGTGATTTGCTGAACAAAGATGAAGTTCCATAAGCTGATAAGTTACCTTTCCTTATATTTCAGCTTGATCTCCGAGTTAACCACACCCTCATTAAGGATCAGTTCTTGTGGGTGAGTTTGTTATCTTGAACAGTTTCAGCCAGGATTTGTGTTCTCTTTGACTCAATGCAGCTTGTTTGCTGGTTTGCAGGACCTAAACAATTGTGAGAGTGATCCTGAGGAATTTGCAAGAACCTTGTGCAAGGATTTAGGTGTTGTAGATCCGGAAGTTGGGGTAAAATGACAACTCAATTTTTTGATACAATTAAAACATGATTCAAACTTTTGATACAAGTGGTATTTGGTTTTTTTCTCTCTCTTAAGCCTGCTGTTGCCTTTGCAATCAGGGAACAACTTTATGAGGTGAAAAGTCTGGTTAAATCTTTAAGCTACTTTTTTTGCATTTCAGTGTAAATGTTTTCTTACTTTGGTGACCTACCATATCGTTGTTTCTGCTTTCCAGATTGCAATTCAAAGTGTGGCTTCAGCTAGGGAAAGTAGATTAAGTAAGAAAAGCCGCAGAGGATCTGATCACGGTTCAGCGAGGTCTTTTCACGATGCTCCTATTTGTCTATCCAATTTATCTTGTGGTAATGGTTGAGCTAGCTTGAACAATTCCATATAATAATAATTTTCCATCTTTTATGAACAGCAAGGCAAGTGGCTTGTCAATGGACTTAGTGAAGTTATTCAGCTTCAAATCCAGTGTAGTTCGGTAAGTGATTTACCTGACCCCGCTTGTTGTATATATTTTCTTTCTAGGAGCATCTTCTTAAGGTCTGTGGTACGAATATTTTCTTTCTCATATATACACATGGAATGCCACAATTTGGAGCTGGTGTCCTTCCTGGGATTGTTCTGATAGTGAGCTCTGAGAATGTTGATCTTCTTACTCAACTAAAAAAAACATAAGCACTAGGTTACAAGTCGTTTGATTACAAAAGTAACTCAGTGGAGACTGAAAAATATCTGCTCCTGCATTGATTTGACAAAATTCGTTCTTAATAAATTGTCCATGATCTTGACAGGAAGAGGAAAGACTTAGATGTTTATGAACCAGTGGTGGATCTGCTAACAAATGAGGACGTTGATGCGCTCGAAGCCAGAGAAGAGAGGCGTGCAAGGTAAAGAGTTTCGCGTACATGTACAAATATTATCCAGGGCAGGACTCAAACAATGAAGGATAGCACGAACTCAAAATGTTGTTGTATTTATGCTTAAGTGGAGTTTATTTATTGTCTTCTTTTGCAGAAATTTTCTTCAATGACAATTGAATATTTGGGTTCTTACAACAAATTATGTAGACGCAATTTTTGACGAGACACTTCATTCTCTACATTAGTCATTGCATCCAATAGTATAAACCCCGGTGTGTATGCATTTAAGTACGAGATTCGGTTTAGAAAATCCGGTTAGGTGAAGCACAAGTGGGTGTGAAATGAGGGAAGTATAGATGGTATACCTCAATGGGACATGTTAGGCTTGCACCGAGTTGAGTGAGACCATATTTTGATTAAGATGTTTCCCAAACTTTGAGCATCTTAAGAATGTGTGTAAGGGAGAGAGAGTATAAATTTTTAAAAGTTGATAAAATAAAAGAATTTTTTTAGGAGATAACTCAATCAAAAAGACAAGGCACGTTGTGAGTATCAAGTGTCCCACTTGAAAATTTAATAAGATCTCTCATCATCAACCATTAAACTCACTGTCTAATACGGTCGTACTTTTTCTTCTATTCTTCTCCTCTTTTCCATCTTTTTTATTTTCAATTTCATTTGCTTGTTCAATGATTGGGCCCCCCTCTAAGCTTAAGTTGCTGTCATCTCACTTATTATTTTTATTCCAAAATTAAATTATTGTTTTGTTGGAAGTTTTTGTAATTTTGTGTCGAGATTATTGATCAGTTTTCGTTACGTATATTTATGAGTTGTACTTGTGCCCTTATAATACTATCCGTGAAAGAGTACATGGATAAATAAGTTATTGTCTTGAATCGCCAGAGGTTTTATTGAGTAATAAATTTAACAGAATACTGTCTTATAGAGATCAATTTGATGAATAAAAACAAGTTTGAAGTCGTATTTAATATCCAGTGTAGTTGTATGTACCTATTTTGTTATATTAAAAAAATTATAACTAAAAACGCTAGATCTAATGATCATGATTTTGCCACATACACCCATTTTATAAATTATATTTTTTTTGGTGCTATTAAGCAAATTAACCCTATATTTATATATAAACAATTTTGTGTTTTCTTTACTCGACTTGGTTATTAATTTATAGGTTTGGCTGATAGTAAACCTAACTGAAACTGAAGAAAATTGTTAGTTTGATTTGACTTATATACGACTCTCGTGAGATATTGGACTTTAAATTCAAAAACAATTGTCAATAATTGAAAAGGCTATCTCTAATAGTACTAATTAGTGTAGAATTATTTTGACTTTCGATGTGAGATTTTCTGATATAACTATTTAAACTGTTAAAATGAATTTGTTTTTGTTGAAGTATATAATTTGTACTTTTGAAGAAATAGAAACTGGACCTAACTGAAAATTAATCAAGAGAGATATCGAGTTTTCCACCTCTGCCTAGGATACATTTTCTTTTCCTTATAAAAAGGATTCGGTTTGTATGAGACCGACTTGTATTTTTTTGTCTGAGCAAAGTAATGAGCTTGAAGCCTTAAACTCTTTATGTCTGTCCCAAGTTGGGAACATCAACTCAATGGATAGGGCCATGTATTATTTGTGGCTAGATCGTTACCGAAGTGTAAAGTATTAATTACTAACTCCTCATAGAATGATAACGTTCATTACTTTTTTTAATTAACAATGTACATGTAATTACAATTTGTTATCATTTACTTACAAATATATGACTAAGTACGTAGTTGGTCTCAACATAAAAAAAAGTCGGTCGTTGACTTGGAATAAGTACTGTTACATTGAAACAAATCATAGGTTAATCAACCCAATAATGGAATTTTTCTCTTTTCTTCTCATGAATAGTTTAACACATGAGCAACTTTGTTCAAAACATGCCTTTACATTATGGAGAACTAATACTTGAATTCAAGAAAGACATTTATTTTAATCATCTCATACAAATGATATGAATTCAAGAAAGACGTCTCCAATAAAAAGAAAATCCCACCGTATTTTCATCACGTGGATTATCAAAAGAGAAAAGAGT